>SNQJ01S0020996.1:97348-107942 GCA_010110895.2 Picea sitchensis | reverse complement strand
ATCATCCTCCTCGTGTTCTCTTTCCCTCCATTCCAACATCGTAATGATCAACACCTGCAATGGAGCCATGAGAAGGAAGTTAGAAACTTGTTTTAACCTCTTGCACAAATTTTTATTGAGTAAAAACATGCATGAAAATCCATTTTTCGGCCCTCGCAGGTGAAGCTTGCACATAGTGCAAGATTATCACAGGTGCACTAAATCCCAGCTGCGAGAACCTTAGGTTCTTGCAGGTCCCAAATGGATCACCTGCGAGAATGCCTGAGCGCACCTACCGGCCCTAAATGGAATCAAAACACTAAAATTTTCCATTAAAAATCAATTTTAATCCATGAAAAATTTGAAGAATCAGGAGATTACCTCGTTGGCCGAAACCGTTTGTCGAATGATCGCTTGTACCTCCTGCAATCGAGCAAAGAAAATTCGGAAAAAAGAGGTATGTTGGACAAGTTTTTTGACAAAGTAACAATGAAATGGTAAAAAGGGATTTTCACCCATATTTATTCACTTTTTATTATTTCTCATTTAATTTTTTATATTATTTTTATGATTTTGCTTAAAAAACCTAATGCCCTAATGGCCTTGTGAGTATGGTTTTTCGTAGATAGATGACCTAGAAGCCCGAACGACAGTGTACGAGTATTTTTTCCTTTTTCTTTACATGTACGAATATCTTTTTAGGGTTTTGTAGGAAAAACCACGAGCTTAGTTTTCGTTCATTCTCGAGCTCGAAAATACATGAGAACGCAACCGAGTATACTTTTTTCGCCTTTTCATACTCGTCATGGTAACACGAAAACAATGAAAATAAGGGAATATCCTTTAAGCTCTTTTCACGCTCCATAAAAATGAAAAGATTGTCGAGTGATCTTGTTATTTTCACACTCGTAAAAGTATTTGAAGAAAAGGTTCGATGAGTGATAGTTTAACACTTTTTCGGTCTCTTCAAACTAGTTTATGAAAAAGGAACTGGGAGAGTTCTCTTTAAGTGTTTTCCAGAGTCTCAAAACATGAAAAAACCCCGAGTTTTCTATCTTTGGACTCGTAAAGCAGACATTGAAATGCCCTTATGGGACCGAACCACTCCTTCCTACGGTCCATTAAATATAATCCGAGGGACTCGTCCGAAATATGAGCTTACATCGACAAGCATATGTTATCCTCCTCAAGCTTGTGTAAAAATAAAGAGGTACTCGTCAGAAATGTTGGGGGAAATTTTGGGAAAGGGATGTGTTTTGGTATTTGTATTAATGGCAGTAAGTGTCGCTCTTGAGCATGACACCCCCTATTCATCATTTGAATCTGGGTTGGGAAATCCATTTGTCTCTCGTCTTACTTACTACAAGTTCATATCTTGGGTCACCTTTGATTCAATGTTTCCAAGACCATTTTCTTGTCATTCATATGTTCAAGAGAATTCCAAACAAGCCCTCCATTGAGACAACCATCTGTAGTTGTCAATTATTACTATGTTGGCCTTCCCTGTGTCTATTTCAAATCATATTCATACTTTGACTTACCCTAAAAATATGTTACTTATTTCATGTCATTGATGGGGGATACCTCAAGGCCCTCCTATGACGAGTCTTTTTCCGTCGACTCCAACTCAATATCCGAGAATAAGACTTAGAAATCATTTAGTACCTTAGAACCTGCATGCCTTAATGGAAGGTCTCTTCTCTTTCGATAGTGGATTCACATCATTGGTCCCTGATCGAGAGATTCTGTCAAGTGTTTGACTTCAGCTCATTTATTCACATTCATTTGTATTGTACTTAGGTACCTTGGGAGTCATTGACATCAATGGTGATTTCCCTCGCACTTGTTAAAAGTTTTCATCAATGATCGRTAATCGAGTGGTTTCTACCATGTTCAACTTCGACACATGTAATCACATAGTTAGATTCATACTTTCAGACGACGAGGTTGAAGACCCTGGGTCTCATCTTTTTGGCCCAGGTTGTGCTGGAGTATTTATTATTTGTATTGACACATAGATCCACTTTGTATGTCGCGTGGTTATGTCCTAATATGAGTCTTCTAACACATAGATCCATAGTGTATTCCTAGTGGCTATATAACATTTTGATGACATGGATCCACGGTGTATGATTGGTGGTCATGGCCTACCTTTATGATTTCATTCATTTGTGGTCTGAGCATGGGAATGCCTACCTCAAAACTGGTATTATATTCTGCAGATGCTTGATTGTTTGCAGGTTTCTGATTAGGTGTGATCCTTATTCCTGATGTACACACGCATTTTACAAAGTATATCAGTTGTCACGAGTTCTAGCCTCATACTTTGGGGGGAATTCTGTTACACATTATTTTGGTCACTCTGGTGATGTCTCTACAACTATGTGTTTAGGCTCTCATAAGGACCTTTTGCCTGAGAAAAATGATTGTTGTCTTCTTCCATAAAACATATTTTTAAGATGAGTTTGCAAGACACATGTATTGTAGCGTGCGAGAAACACTGATTCTCGCAGG
Organism: Picea sitchensis; assembly: GCA_010110895.2. NCBI lineage: Eukaryota > Viridiplantae > Streptophyta > Pinopsida > Pinales > Pinaceae > Picea > Picea sitchensis. The sequence continues at coordinate 105,449 of SNQJ01S0020996.1, read as the reverse complement.
AAAACCTATACTTTGAGTGAGAGATGTTCACAGTCTGCTCCATAGGTAGGGTGTGAACCTTCTTCAAAGCCTAAAAGGAAGAGGAAGTTACAAAGGTTCTAGAAGAGGATCTTCTAGAAAATGAGTTGGCATTCACATGGTTGGCATCCTACTAACTTCTCAGATTTAGTGGGATCATCCTCATCCCTTTAACCATCTCTCATTCTCCTATATAATGAAAGGTTTCTCAAAGACGAGGTTAAGCAAGATTGAATAAAGAATTGATGAAAGAATATATTCAGAATTGTGTGAGGAATCATGTTTGAATTGATGCTTGAGGCCTTCATTTGTCCATCAAGCCCTAGTGGATCTTCTTCATGCAAGTTTGGAGCAAGTGTGTGTGTTAGAACAAAGGACCACTGAAAGTAAGCTTCTGACATCAAGGCGATCTAGTTGTATCTTCTACTTTCATTTAATATAATACAATGGCACGTCCCTTTTCCATAAAATCACTCTTATTTTATTGCATAATTCCTTGATCATATGCATAGGTTGTCATTGAATATACTTTACTATCTTCACTTTGGTTGGTTTGTGTTGTCTTGGATCTGATCTCACAAGAGCACCAGAGAGAAGTAGGAACAACAAAGACCTAAGGAAGCGATATAAAGGTATGTCACTCGTTCGTCTTTTGGTAGTAAATCCACTGACATTTTCTTAGGGAAAGCGTCATGTCATGTCCTGTTTTGTTCTAGATCCAGGTGGATCTAGGGAGATCTGTTAGTGTCTGCATATATTGATTTATCCTATAACAAGAAGTCATTGGAGGAAGGTGAGGTTTGACATTTGATATTTTTGAAGCCCGAAAATCCGAAACGACGAGAGTCATCGATGTGAAGGTGGACATGTGGCACAATATCTGAGACTCTGGAGAAAATCAAAGGAGGAAAGGTTTGAGGACCTGGAGAAAATATTGATCGTTGATCAAGGAAGGAGTCGTAAGACCATTGGTCTGGTTGAGGAAACCAAAGTCCTGAAGCGAGAGAACAGTCGTTGATTTGGGACGATATGTGTTAGCACATATTCCACTATGGAAGATATCTAGTCAGCAGTGGCGAGGATTTGAGATTTGGAAGAACCGAAGGCTGGATTAGCAGAGGATATCCAGCCGCACATTCAAAGGGGAAGGTGTCGTAATATATTTCAATTCAAAAGATTTCCATACAAAAGTAGCAAGGGTTTGTGACTTCAAAATACTAAAGTCTGAAATCGCAAAGAGATCTGGTCTGTAAATTTGGGGAGGACAGATCTGAACCATCAATCAAGGGTACCATCAAGATTGGGAGATCGACGGTCCCACAACATTTTAGGGATTGGAGGTGTGTGGGATTTATCCAGAAGTCACGTGGTCATGTGAGGACGTTGTCCAAGGTCACATGCGAAGAAGGATCTTAGCAAAGGGATCTTGTGAAGGTTGAGAGTCAAGATTCCTAAAGGTCAGACTCATGGAGGAGATCCTAACCGTAGATTCAAGGAGCCAGATGGTAGCAGATCTTCCACTCTAGAATATTTCTATATAGAGGGGAGTTACGTGGCAACAAATCATGATGATCTGAGATTGTGTGTAGGAGACAGAGAAGGAGATTTGATAGAAGTTGTTGATCGTAGGTAGTGTTGTGCTACTTATATGTTCAGTATAATGCACTCATTAATTATCAATCCGGGATTCATAATCAACAGAGTTACAAGACACTAGTAATAAAGGTAATTCTAATGTCATAAGTATAGAACTATTCTAGATTAAGCATGCCAAAAATAAAACAAACTAGAAAATCAAAACACACTTTGGTTGTCTTTCACAGAGAGGTTATCTACTCCATTATGGTGCATGCAAGTATGATATGGAGTTATTTTGATAGATCAACTATGTTATCTGACCCAGAAAACTAACTATGCAATCACACATCAATCATCAAGACATAGCATGAGTAGTTCAATAGTCAATATACTGAGTATGTTGTGGTTCACAATGTGTTGTTGTAAACTTCACTAGTTCACCTTCAAATATGTTTGACTACTTCTACCAACATTTATGTCCATGAAACAAAATCAACTTAATAAAAACAGAAACATATCATATGCAAAAATATCTCTAAGAAATCGAAGCCTAAACTGAACTATACTGCTATCATCTGAAAGAATTAAGATTCAACTAATCTAACATTTATACTATTGAAATCAACTACTAACGCTAATCTATAAGGATGCTAACCTTTTTCGGGTGGTGGGCCCTTGCTGCTTCAATAGGTCAATGACTAGAGTCTACAGTAAGCTTTCTTTCAATCCACACATTCATCTTACTTAAATTTCAAAACATATAATTAAACTATGCTAACAACTCAACTCACATTCATTCATAAATGGTCAAAACCTGGAAATAATTGGCATCCTTCTATTAAAAATTCAACTCAGAATGTGTTCTACAATATGTAACGTTGCTTCACCTACTGTGTTATGCTAACTCTCCACTACCTCCACCATCCTTTCCATGACTATTTAAATAGTCTTAGTCGTGAAACACAAGGAGGTGAAATCTTTAGCAAATCAGTCAATTGTCAAATTTATATATTCGGTTAAATATTTTGAGCTTCATCCTCATGACCTGAAGTGTATGAGGATGAAGCAATAGGAAAATAAGCTTATCATAACCTTGATAAAGCTTTAATGATTCAACAAACATCCAACAATTATCTTTAGTACGATCTGGAGCTAAACTTGGTATATTGTGCTTCCTATATTGGTACCAGATCGTGACAGGTGAGATTTGGTAAATGGTACCGGATCCGAACAGTGCACGAGTAGTTGGTATCGGATCGCGACAATCTGTGGTCGTTGGTACCGGATCACGATAGGTAAGATTCGGTGTCGGATCTGAATGAAAGGTTCGCTTGGTACTGGATGGTTGAGCTGGTACATAAAGGTTGGACTCATCTAGAGGTCAAGGGTCATACATGGAAAATTGAAACATTAGTACATGAAACATTTAGTCTCCTAGCTCAATAAACCACAAAAATGCATGAACTAATTATACTTTACCTTATGACCTCATCAATGGCTAATGGTAGTGTTATTTTTCATTTATCCAAGCTTAGGTAAGCCAAAAAGGTATAGATGATGAGTATAATAGGGTAGTGGGGATGCCAATTTAAAGTCTCAACATTCCCCCATGCCAAAACCATTGCATGTCCTCATGCAACTGAAACAAACCCAAAATTTTTCAAAACTTGAGACTCCATTCTTTACTTCTGTCGATCAATGATGTTGATGGTTGAGGCTTCTTCTTTCAGCTCCCTTTTTATGACCCTAACGTATTGTAAGAGTCTTAGTACCTTCTTGAGCTTATTATAAGTCTCTTCATGTTCATCTTGAAGTTATTGGTTGGTTTCTTTCAATTTCTCATTTTCCTTTTTGATATACCTACCCAATAGTTGGTATTCCTTCACTTCTTGTTTGAGTTCCTGGTTTTGTTTTTGCAGTTCCCCAATATTTTTCTTCATCTGTTCTTTTGTTAAGGTCCTTGTTGACTCCTTTGTTACTAGCTGGATGTATTCTCTTTCCTCCACTTCCTCCCTCATCCCACATAAAGTAATAGTGACTTGTTCCTCGATCAAACTAGGGATGTTATCCTGGACTGATAGGTCTTCAGAAGGGGAGGTAAGATCGATTGGATATTCATGTGTATGAGGACTGAAAACTGATTTTACTTTCTTTACCATGCTTCTTGTGGTTCTTTTACAAGGAGGTACTAGATCAGGGGTGCTCACAGGCTTCCTTTTCTTCTTTTCTATTTGTGGAATGGTTACAGGGGATTGTTCTATAGACTGTTCACTTTTATTTTCTAAGCTATTCTTCCCTTTTCTTAGATTTTTCGTCTTATGACCCTTCTCCTAAAGTGCTACTGTTGAAGTCTCCTCTACTAATTTGGTTTTACCCTTTGATTCTTGAATTTTAAAAGTCTTATTGACTGTGGAAGAGGGCCCTGCTTGTTTACTAGCTTTTTCGTTTTGGCTCACTGTTCTGGATGATGATGGAGTTGCCTTATCTTTCTTTCCCTTTTTCTTTTGAGGTTCCTTATTTTTATTTGGAGCACGTTGGGATTCCTCCATAGGTTTGTTTTCTGTGGGAAGGTGTTGAGTGATGAGAATTTTCCAGCGAATCCTTTGCTTCCTAATTTCATGTAAAACTAACATCTTAATAAGACCTTGATGGTAAATGCTAGTCGTCTCATTTTTGGATAGGTATTTGACACCTCTTACCATATTGTTCAGACTCATCCATAAAAAATATGGGAAATCAATTTCAGGGCCTCCTTCAAAGTGTAATAGAAGACTAAGATGATAAATGAAGGTTACATCATACCTTCCCTCACAAGTGAGGAATCGTTGAGGACTAGCAAGCATTGGATGATACTCTTCCTTGATATAGTTCCTAGGGATCCCCTTTTTCCAATCAGGGTGTTGATGGTCTTCTTTAAAAAATCGTTGGCACATTTCCTTGTTGATTCCTACTCCTTTGAAATACTTGGCTCCTCTGTTAGGTAATCCCGTGACCTCCCTTAAAGTTGTTTCATTGATTATTAGCTGCAGATTGTCTATATGTGCAATATCTCCATCGTAACCCTGAATAAATGTGTGAGATACCTTCTCATGCTAGCCTATGAATTTCTCCAAAAATGGCATCCATCCCGATCTAACATACTTCTCTCTACACAGTTGGAAATCCTCGGTCTCTCTAGAAATCTAGAATATTGGTTCATGTCTACTTACAACCATATTTATAAATTGTGAGAAACAAATCGGGTTGTAGCACAAGGATTTATTCAGCTGATGAGGGTAAGGGTTTGGTATCGGAGATCATAGGGAAAGGTAAGCTCGGAACTGGAGAAGGGTTGGTAATGGAAAAATATATGGTGATGGCATTGCTAATTCAAACTGTGAGTTTAAGTAAAGATGTTGCAAAGGGGAATTAATACAAGATGAGGCTCATCTGGATGGCTTCGCCACCCAGATAAGTCATTTCATTTCTTCCTGTTTAGCGTAATGATGGAGATGGAACGTTGGGTGTCAAATAAGGATAGGTGATTGGACCTCTGAGCGGTGAATTTGATGTTGAATCATGGCTCATGACACAAGATAAGTTCGTGATTTGCTTAAGGATGAAGCATGCTCGTGGCCCATCATTACTAGACATGCTTCATATTCATACTTTTGATGTGATTTTTCCCTCAATCATTTTCGAGCGCTTATGTGATGAGAGGATTGATTAAGGTTAGGAATATGGGTATGAGGGATAGGTGCATGGTTTTAACACTAAGGTCATAAGGTCTAGTATACATTTTCATATCTATTGTAGTTTTATAAGCAAAGGAAAATAAATAATACCATGTTACCTTTTCTTTTACCATTGTATGATCAATACCCATAGCATATGTGACTGCCTTTGTATTTGAAGCTTATAGATTGTCAAAGTCATCTTTTTAGGCTGGAGTTTTCTGGAACCTTGGTACTGGAATTTCCTGTACTTTGTGAAACTTCATTATTCTGTGCTTCTCTTCTTTTGTGTCTGGTTCTACAGGGTTGTAGGGTGATCATGATGCTTTCTGAAGATGAGATGTGAGTCTAAAAAAGAGTTATGAAGGATCTCTTTGAACCTCCCCCATGCCAAGGATGTTGCATATCCTTATGCAAGAAGATCCAACACTCTGTATCATAATGGAAAAAAAGATGATAAGAGAAAGGAAACCAAATCAAACTCCAAAAGTAGATTTATCACCTAGCATATGATTACATGCCTAAAAATTGAAATTGCCTTTCTTTCGATGATTTATTAACAAGAGTAGCATTCAGCAGTGAAAACAGGGAGGTTTTTATATTTTTTCCAGAAGAACAGATCCAACCTAACTTGCTTCAGAGATTTACTATCATTAGATGTTATGGATAAATTTCATAGTATAAGTAGATTAGACTCCCTAGTTATGGATCCACTCTTAAGAAGTTTCATTCTTAGGTAATGTAGGCTTTAGATGTCAGACCGGTAAGGTTGACTTAGGGTAATTCTCAAAAGGACATTTGCTTATAATAATTATCTTTGTTTAGTAATCTGGAGTTGTATCTCATAAATGTTAACAATGAATTTTGCTTGTAGTGTTCATCTTTTAGATGACAAAAGTGGATTTTTCAATCAAACAAGTATAGATGAGACATTTCTAAACCAGAACCCACTTCCAGCAAGCTTGTTCAGTACTCTGGTGGGGTAGTTGTGATAATTAGTGAGAGACATCCCTTCCCTAGGTAGAATGCCCCATTTCCAACAGGCTTGCTTAGTACCCTAATGGATTTGCCTAGTCATACCACAGACTGGTACCCGCTGCTAGTAGACATGTTCAGTATCCCAGTGGGTACCCGCTGCTAGATTTGCCTAGTCTCTTAAACCCTTTTTCCATCAGAGGCTTCTTGTCCATAGTCACCTATTTTGATTTTATTAAAGAGTGCTTTTGCATGGTGACAGGGGAGGCTCGTCTGAAAACCTTTTTACAGGCTGGGATGGTATTGGGTTGGAAGGTGTATTCTCGTATTTGGATGTCTTTAAAGATTTGTCTGAAGAAAAAAAAACTTTTGTATTGCACATTGGATCCAGATGTATAATTTTATCTGTGTTTGTCCATAAGAGAATGACCAAAAGCTACCTTAGGGTATTGATACATCCTCTTCCATAAAAGTTTTCCTAGTCTTCCCATGACAGAGAGTGTTCATATATTCATATGTTACTCTTTAGAAAAGATAATCCAATGAATACTATTGAAGTCTAGTTAGGGTGAGATAGTTACTTGTAGGCTAATATAGTTTTTATCCCTTTAATCATGCTGAAATACTGGATAAGGGCAACCTCTAAACTTTAAAGTAGATTAAACATGGTTCTTTTAACAATCATAGGTAAATATTCTGTCTTTTTTGTCAACCAAAAGAAATTAAAACACTTCCTTTTAGGTAGCAACAGAACCAAAAGAAATTAAAAATTCTTCCTTTTAGCTAGCAACAGAACCAAAAGAAATTAAAGATACTTCCCTTTAGTCAGCAACAGAACCAAAATAAATTATTTCTTCATAAGAGCTTCCATTTGATGGTTCATTCAGCTTCTTGGTTCCAGCTTAAGTGGTTGTTGCATGGCTTCATACTTCATAATATTTTTAAAATATGCATAGTGTTATCGCACAGTTTGTAGGATAGGCTTAGTAGCTTGGAGATAAGACTTAAACTGGCGTAACAAGAGCTTCCCCATCCTGAATAGAAAGAGATCCCCATTGAGGTGACAGGGGTTTGACTCTTAGGGTTTGAATAGCCTTGTCCCCAAGCAACACTTTTCAGCCATAGGTTTATGTTTTGTAGCTAGCCGTTTTGCCAAAGAGTCTTAAGGAAAGAGGGAGGAGCATGAGACCTAGCTTTAGCTACACCGGAATGAGCCTCCTCCCCTTAGGGTTTTGATTTGGTGGCCCTGCCATTGCGGCACCATTGAACCTAACTCTCCCGTCCTTAAGTTTAAGTCTTTCCAAGCCTTTAGTCTCTCTCCATTTGACTCCATTAACCCAAGGCACTATTCGAAACCTAAAACGTTGAGATATTTGTGTTAAAAACAACCTTTTTTTCAAACTCTTAATTTGAAACCCTAACTAACCCTAGAGACTTTGCTAACCCTAATTGTTGATGACGTCTTGCCCTATTTGAAATTTTGTTTAGTCTAAAATTTGTGGCTGACTCATCCATTGATAGACATATAAGTGTTGAGTGATTTCATTGGCTCAAAAAGCAAAACGTTCACTTTGTTGTCTAGCTAACCTAACCCTAACCCTAAGGTGACTTCATACCTATTTGAACTCTTGTTTGGCTTAAAACGTTGTGGTATTCTCACCCTTTGATAGGATTTGAGTTGTTGATCATCTTCATAGGTTTAATTTGTAAAACGTCCTTCTCATTTGTCTACCAAAACTAATAAGACAAGCTTGACGTCACCCTTAAATTGCATAGTGACGCAGCAACAATATTTATATATGAGCACATTCATTGCA
>SNQJ01S0020996.1:74288-94295 GCA_010110895.2 Picea sitchensis | reverse complement strand
GACAACGATGCCAAAATGTTGTGCTACTTATATGTTCAGTATAATGCACTCATTAATTATCAATCTGGGATTCATAATCAACATAGTTACAAGACACCAGTAAGAAAGGTAATTCTAATGTCATGAGTATAGAACTATTCTAAATTAAGCATGTCGGAAATAAAACAAACTAGTAAATCAAAGCACACTTTGGTTGTCTTTCACAGAGAGGCTATCTGCTCCATTATGGCACATGCAAATATGAGATGGAGTTATTTTGATAGATCAACTCTATTATCTGACCCAGAAAACTAACTATGCAATCACACTTTTGAAAGGGAAATCACACATCAATCATCAAGACATAGCATGGGTAGTTCAATAGTCAATATACTGAGTATGTTGTGGTTCACAATGTGTTGTTATAAACTTCACTAGTTCTCCTTCAAATATGTCTGACTACTGCTCTCAACATTTATGTCCATGAAACAAAATCAACTTCATAAAAAAAGAAACAGAGCATATGCAAAAAGCTCTCTAAGCAATCGAAGCCTAAACTGAACTATATTGCTATCATCTGAAAGAATTAAGATTCAGCTAATCTAACATTTATACTATTGAAATCAACTACTAACACTAATCTATAAGGATGTTGACCTTTGTTGGGCGGTGGGCCCTCGCCACTTCAACAAGTCAATGACTGGAGTCTACAGTAAGTTTTCTTTCAATCCACACATTCCTCTTACTTAAATTTCAAAACATAGAATTAAACTATGATAACAACTCAACTCACATTCATTCATAAATGGTCAAAACCTGGAAATAATTGGCGTCCTTCTATTAAAAATTCAACTCAGAATGTGTTCTACAATATGTAACGTTGCTTCACCTACTGTGTTATGCTAACTCTCCACTACCTCCACCATCCTTGCCATGACTATTTAAACAGTCTTAGTCATGAAACACAAGGAGGTGAAATCTTTAGAAAATCAGTCAATTTTCAAATTTATATATTCGGTTACATATTTTGAGCTTCATCCTCATGACACGAAGTGTATGAGGATGAAGCAATAGGAAAACAATCTTATCATAACCTTGCTAAAGCTTTAATGATTCAACAAACATCCAACAATTATCTTTAGTATGATCTGGAGCTAAACTTGGTATATTTTGCTTCCTATATCGGTACCGGATCGTGACAAGTGAGATTTGGTAAATGGTACAGGATCCGAACAATGCACAAGTAGTTGGTACCGGATCGCGACAGTCTGCGGCCGTTGGTACCGGATCATGAAGGGTAAGATTCGGTGTCAGATCTAAATGGAAGGTGTGCTTGGTACTAGATGGTTGAGCTGGTACAGAAAGGTTGGACTCATCTAGAGGTCAAAGGTCATACATGGAAAATTGAAACATTTAGTCTCCTAGCTCAATAAACCACAAAAATGCATGAACTAATTATACTTTACCTTTTGACCTCATCAATGGCTAATGGTAGTGTTCTTTGTCATTTATCCAAGCTTAGGTAAGCCAAAAAGGTATAGATGAGGAGTATAATAGGGTAGTGGTGATGTCAATTTAGAGGCTCAACAGGTAGCACCAAAGGATCGAATATCAATTGACGAGAAGGATTGTGGAGCCAGAACTTGCGCAAAAGATAATTATTCCAGAGCGGGACGCAATTTGAATCATGGTATTCACAAATGGATACGTGGCAGCACAAGGAGGATTGTGGGGTGAAAAGAGGGTTGGTTTGAAATGACTATTTATGTGCCTGCAATCATGCATTAGCACGAGGACATGACCCAGGGTCGTATGAAGGAGGGGCTTATGCCTGACCTTAGTGTTTTGGGAGCGCATGGAAATTATCCCGCGGGTCTGTCAGGACCTATACACAGGGGGAAAGGGGACTTGTGCATAATTGATCTGGATTCGATCAGGAGCTCGAGGAGTCAATATGAATCAGGATAAGGAAATATCCATAGATTGGGAGGTTGAAAAACCATGGGAGGGGAGGGGGGTTGCATCAAGACAACAACCTCTACATCAAGGTAAATCAAGATAGTATTTTAATTGAAGTTTATGTTAATGATATTATCTTTGGAAGTAATGATGACAAGGTGAGCCATAAATTATCAAATTATATGCATAATGAATTTGAAATGTCATTACTTGAATAATTATCCTTCTTTTTTGGGTCTTCAGTTATGTCAAAGCAACCAAGGCATTTTTATTTCTCAAACCAAGAATATAAGAGAAATGCTAAAGAGGTTCAGAATGGAATATTGTAAACCAATCAATACTCGTATGCAAACCAGTTGTAAATTAAGTAAATATGACGATTCAAAGTCTACAGATAATAGGCAGTACATGTCAATGATTTGAAGCTTACTTCTTATGACAGCATCCAAACCAGGTGTAATGTAGGCAGTTGGGCAGGTGGCACAATTTCAAGAAGCACCAAAGGAATCACATGTTCTAGTAGTAAAGAGGATATTCAAATATCTCAAGGTACATAAGAGTTTGGATTATGGTATCCAAAAGGAAAGGATCTATCACGTATTTCCTACACAGATGTAGATTGGGCAGGTTGCATTGATGATCGAAGAAGTATAAGTGGAGCAATCTTCTACTTGGGTGAATGTTTGGTATCTTGGCTAAGAAAGAAACAATCATTATTATCATTGTCTACAGCTGAAGTAGAGTATATTGCAACAATAACATGTTGTACATAGGTTCTATGGATGAAACAAACTTTGAGAGATATACAAGTTGAGTATGATGAGCCCATTCTAACATATTGGGATAATACAAGCACCATCAGTATCTCAAATAATCCAGTGATGCACTCCAAGACGAAGCACATTCCAATAAAGTATCATTTTCAACAGGAACATGTTGTAGAGAAGCACATTCAATTTGAGTATGTTGGGACCAAAGAACAAATTATAGAAATCTTTACAAAGTTGCTTCTAAGGGAAGCCTTTGAGTACCTTCGTCAGAAACTTGGCATAGGTTCTGCCCCATAATAAATTTTTAATGATATTCTTATATTTATTAGATTTACACAAGGAAGCACCATAAATAGGACAGTTCAGTTTGGGGAAGCAGTCTCCTGAAGCGTTCAGTTAGGGGGGGCAGCAACCCCGTGGACAGTTCAGTCAAGGGGAGTAACCCCAATGAGAATTTACCTTTTCCATTGAATTCAAAGGGGGAGAGATTCATCAAATTCATGGAGAGAGAGGTATATTATTGGAGAAAGAGCACATAGGCATATTTCTAGGGGAAGTGATGGTCACAGAGGGAGCATGAGTGATATAATGTCAGTGTTGCATCAGAGTGTTACCATCAATGCCAAAGGGGGAGATTATTGATTAATTGGGTTTGTTGTCATTGATTTCAACCCTTGAAGTAAGTCTGGTAGAAAATTTCGATAACCCCAACAATATGGTTAAGATACTCAATTTTGTTTAAGGTATAAAGGTATGAAGATTGGTGTATTTTTAGGTAATACTATTATAGATGGATACTACATGTCGTGCCATTTCTGGTGATATGTGGAACGTCACATAACTCCTCGCGGTTAGAGAGGTATGGCCTTGTGAAGTTCGAGAACCCTCATGAGTTATCTAGAAGCCTCTAGAAGCCTCTAGAAGGTCAAAGAAGTCAATTTATTCTAGAATCTCCTAGAAGAAGTTTACTAGTCAAAATGGTTGTAACTAGGAGTTAATCATGAGTTAAGTTGTTGCAAAAAGAAAATAATTAAAAATAAATTAGTTGCAACTAGAAGTGGTGAGTTTACTATTTGTGGATAAAGTGGTTGTAAGTGGACAAAGTGGTTAGAAGTGGGTTATCCCTAAAAGAAGGAAGTTGGGTAAAGTTAGTTAGAAGGTAAACCCTTGAGGAAGCTACTTGGAGAGTATAAATAAGAGAGAAAGGGTCTCCTATTAATAACTATTGAGCACATTGAATATCTATTATTGTGAAAGGTTTATTTCATGTACTCATTGATACATCTACATTTGTGCAAGTCTGACGAAGCAAAGACAGAGTGACGAAAAAGTTTCGTGGTTGTAGTGGATTGTGAAGAAATAGTGAAAAACCCTAATTAGGGTCATCCCTGTGAGTCACCCAATAGACGTCCCGCGAGGCACCCATGCGGGTCAAATATAGGTTTTCACGCGAGGCCCCACTGGACATCTCACCTGTGTCACATGAGGAACTACCAGAAATAAATTTGAGGTGTGATTCAGGTTGCAGGGGATGAGCAGAGTCTCCAACAATTTCTAGAGTGATTAGGTACAACAAATCTATCTACAAGTTCAAAAGGTATGTCATATTCTTATGTGTAGTTGGATATTGTTGTCTACATGAGATATGGTTATGGGAGATTGAAGATTTTCCCTAGAGAGGATGATGGTTGTATGACACTTGTTGAATGAGACATATCTACAAAAATACAGTGATGGTATGTTTGATATTTATCATTGGTACATCTTGTTAATTTGAGTGTTGAGGCATATCTTGTATTTCTTGGTACATGGTTGAGGGATTTTGGTTATGATGTATTTTTGAAGTCGTTGGTATAGTTTGAGGTTGAATAACAGTGAGGGTTTGATGTCTAGTCCATGTGAGGGTTTATTACACATGATTGTGATTGTATGCACATTACTAGAGAGACATAGATGCACATGGTTTGAGTGTTATTCTTGTGATATTGGGTATGAGATCTATGTTATCATATCTGATCTATTGAGGCGATTATTGGTACAGGTTGTTGGTATATTTGGTATATGTTGGTACACGTTATTGGTACAGTTTTATTATATGTTATTGGCATATGTTTAATACAGGTTATTGGTACAGGTTGGTTATAGGTTGTTGGCAAAGATTGGTATAGGCTTACAGTGGTATATATCATAGTTATAGTGTGGCATTGATTCATCATTTACTTAACACTTATATTTCATGGTGGTTGGATGGAGAAAGGATAGGTGGTCGTAGCCACCTTTCAGTTGTAGCCAGAGAACATAGGGGATTGTATCCTCCTTCTGGTTGGAGCCATAGAATTGGGGAGTTGGAGCTTCCCTCAGGTTGTAGCCTGAAAATATAGGGGGTTGGATCCTCCTTCCAATCGTAGCTAGAGAAAAAGGAAGTTGGTGCTTCCAATGAATGTAATTCTTCAAGACATATAAGAAAAATAATTATGTGTTTTTCTCCCTCATTAGGATTCCACGTAAAAATATTGGTGTATTGTGTATGTGTATGATTGTTCATTGTTCATGGCTTATTTATTCTGCACTTGTTGAATGATATTTGTAAATTTATCATAAATATAATCAACATTTATATATTGTCGTTAAAAATGATTGCATTGATCTATTATTGATTCACCCCCCCCCCCACTCTCAGTAANCCCCCCCCCCCCCACTCTCAGTAATCCAACACCATATGCAAGGCATTAACTTTTGTTGTGAAGAACTGTGAACATGGAACATGTTAAATATTGACCGCTCATCTCCAGAATTCAACGGTTAAGATAAAAATATTGGGGATCAATACTCAGTGGGCTAGCTCAGCCATCTCAACACCATGATGGAAACCTCATCAGTGACATGTGACCATTCAGATGAGTGCCACATCAGAGGGACCCCACATCATTGCTATAACATGCAACTATGCAGATTCCACATGTAGTGCCACATGTCAAGACATGTATCGATACCATGTCATAAAGAATATGTCCACACGGAATCCACCTCATCTGCAACATCATCACAAGAGTTATTGAAAAATGAATAAGTATCAAGACATCGCAGAGATAGTGAGCATGGTGGAGAATCGAGAGTATGTGAAGAAATGAGCATGAACCCGCAGTCAAAACTTGAAAATCAACTAAGTATGGATAATCGATTGGATGGATGAGATCATGAAATATTGAATGAAAGTGTTGTATACCTACTACCCATAGTGAGATCTCAAAGAAATGACTAAGTATAGAGAATATATTTGTCGATTGAAGATGTCCCATGGAGCATTGTGAGAAACAAAGAAATGACTTAGTATAGAGAATCGGTCGAATGGACGAGGTCACGAGAATTGGGAAAATGTCATAGACCCATGGCCTGTGATGAGATATTGAAAAATGACTAAGTACCAAGAATCAGTTGGACATAGATGTCTCAAGAAATGGATAAGTGTCAAGAATGAATCGAGCAGATAGAGATGTCACAGAGCATGGTGAGATCTGATAAATTGTCTAAGTATGATGAATCGATCGAACAACCCAGGAGGTTTCCATTTGTCATAGATTGGATGGACTCGAGGGTGAGATATATGATAGTCCACGAGGTCACCACTTTTCATAGATCAAACGAACCATAGGGTGAGAGATCTGATGGCTCATGATATCTTGTAGACCCATGGTTGAATACTTAGAAAAGTTTCTAAGTATGAGTGCAAAGTGAGTGTGGTGGAAAGTGAAGGTGCATTTTGGAGGCCGTGGAAGTATGAAAATATATTCCTTAGACCCATGGTGAAACCATCAAGATAATAGATCAACGACTGAGGCTGATAAAAAATATGACCAGACGGTGGTTCTGAGTTAAAGGTTCAAGCTATGTGAAAACCATATCACTGGTCAAGATTAATTTGAGGTCCAGATCATACGATTTCCATGCATCAAGGATGTGTTATGTATTGATGTGGATAGTAATTAGATTGGAGAGTGTGATATAATATGAAGAAAAATAGACTCGCGATCGATATTAAATATGAATGAATGATCAGATGGTCGATGATCATTGAAGCTATGTTACATGTGCTAATGGATATTCCTTCATTTCCTTTACCATCAATAACTTTCTGATCAAGACTCATAATTGAGCAAGAGAATAGTCGTTGAAAATACATATGAGAGAATAATAGCTTAGAATTATTATGATTGGGAGAAATATGGTATAATTCTTCATGAATTAAGCAGAAAAAAGAAGTCATATCATTAATTGACAAATTTCTGTAATATGCAAAATTATAACAAAAATGGTTGCTTGCACTTTTTTCAAAATTAAGGGATATAAACATACAAGTTCAAGATAAGAATGTAAATTTGGGACATGATGGAAGGAGAGGTATCCTTCATCCATGAGAAAGAATCCAAAGGTCAAAATACCAGTGTTGGTAATGCAGATCAAATGGTCACGGGAGTAGAGGGGAACAAGAAACATTAATAGAGATTGTGAGAAGATTGAGAATGAAAGTGTGGAGTTACAAAGAATACAATGAGAAGAAGATGAGAGAAAAAAATCAAATAAATTCTCAAGTGATGCAAATCCTAAATCAGTTGCATAGGCAGTAAAAGAATAGAAGCATTTCAAGAGATATTTTCAGAATAAGTATCTTTCATAACACTTCTATGAAAAGAAAATGCAGGAGTTCTTTGAAATTAGGTTGGGAAGCATGACCATGGTAGAATATGAAAATAATTTATTGGGATTGCTGAAGTATGTAGAGTTTATAAAGGATGAGAAGGTGAAGATATGAAGGTTCTTGATTAGACTACCATCATTTTGTAAAGACAAGATTCAATATGATGATCTCAGAACTTGACAAAGACCATCAGGAAGGCTAAGTACCATATCAATAAGGAAAGGGTAGAGAGTATTTAAATAAATATTGGAAGGATAAGAAGGAAAATAAATTTAAATAGAGAATGAAGGGATTCAAACCTCCTTTCAACAGAAATAGTCCTAATAAAAATCAGCAAGATCAGATTGCTAAGGATAAGTCCAAGAGAGAAGACTCCTTGGGAAAAAATAGGAAGACCATCGATCAAATGTTGGGGATGCAAAGATCAACACATGTACAAGGATTTTCCTCACAGAGAAGACAAAATGAATACTATGCACAATATCCAAGAGGATACAATAGTAGAATACATGGGCAGAAGTATTCCAAGAATATATGCAGCCTTAGAAGATCGATAAGAAAAATACCAATCCAATATGATCGAAGTGGAAGGTAATATCATTAATCAACATGTTGCTATTTTAATTGATTTAGGAGCAATCCATTTTTGCATCGATCCTAAAATACTGGACATATTACATTTGGAGAAAAGTAATCTTAAAAAATCAAGTTGGGCTCAGCTAGCCACTAGAACCAAAAGAAGGATCAATGAGACTGTTAAAGGTTGTCCAATAAATCTGAAAGGAGTGAGTACTAATGTTGATATGAATATAATCCCATTAGTATCTTATGATATTATAATTGGAATGGATTGATTGGACCAGCATCATGATGTCCTAGATTTTCATGGCAAGACATTTGCATGTCTTGATGAAGAAGGAAAACAGAGCATTGTGAAAGGAATTCCAAGACCCGTTTCTATAAGGGAAATTCCATCCTTACAACTGAATAAATGTTTTAGAAAAGGTTGTCAATTGTATGCAGCTCATGTGGAGGAGCCATAAAAGAAAAAGAATCCAAGCCTTGAATATTTTTCATTATTGCAAGAGTTTGAAGATGCATTCTAAGAAATAACAGGATTGTCACCAAAGAGGGAACTAGATTTCTCTATTGATTTAGTACCAAGAGTTTCCCTAGTATTAAAAAATCCTTATAGAATGAGTACACCAGAATTGAAGGAATTACAAATGCATCTAGAAGAATTGTTGAAGAAAGGGTAGATATGCCCAAGTGTTTCACCTTGGGGAGCACCAATACTCTTTTTCAAAAAGAAGGATGGAACATTGAGACTCTGTATTGACTTTAGACAACTAAATAAATCCACTATGAAGAACAAATACCCTCTGCCCAGAATTGATGACCTCTTCGATTAGCTAAGAGGGGAAAATATATTTTCCAAGATAGACTTGAGATCAAGATACCATGAGGTAAGAATCAAGAAAGAATACATTTGTAAAACAACCTTTAGGACCATGTATGGACATTATGAATTTGTAGTGGTGGCATTTGGACTGACCAATGCATCAGTTGTCTTTATGTTCATAATGAATGGTATATTCATAAATTATATGCATAATTTTTTCATTGTGTTATTGTATGACATACTCATTTATTCTATGTCAGAGGAAAAGTGTGAACATCACTTGAGATTGGTGTTGCAAGTACTAAGGCAACATCAATTGTATGCCAAGTTAAGTGTTATTTTTACCAAGAAAGGATCCATTATTTGGGACACATTATTTCAGAAGAAGGAATAGTAGTAGATCCTAAAAATATTGAATCCAATAGAAGATGGTTAGCACTAAGAAATGTTTCAGAAGTCATATCCTTTATGGGATTAGTTGGGTATTACATGAGATTTATAAAAGGATTCTCTAAAATTTCTCATCCCATCACTTCTTTACAAAAGAAGGGAATTAAATTTGAATGGACAATAAAGTGTGAAGAGAATTTTAATTTGTTGAAAGAATTACTTACTAGTGCATCTATTTTAAAGATTGTTGACCCAAATGATAATTTTGTGGTATGTATAGATGCATTCATGGAAGGACTTGGTGGATTCCTTTCTCAAAATGGATATGTCATTATCTATGATTCCATAATGCTTAAAGAGCATGAGTTGAATTATGCCACACATGATTTGGAGTTTGTTGCCATAGTTCATGCATTGAATATGTGGAGGCATTATCTCATGGGAAAGAGATTCAAATTAAGAACAGGCCATAGTGGTATGAAATACCTTTTTGAATATCCAACTTTGAATGCTAGGAAAACAAGATGGCTGGAATTTTTAAGTGACTATGAATTTGACATCAAGCATATCAAAGGAAAATAAAATAAATTTGTTGATTCACTTAGCAGACAGATGCATCTCATGCATGCTACAACCATTAGTATGCATCAGTCAGATTTGAAGAGAAAAAAATTGGATGCTACTATTACATATTAGCATTACCTACAAGAAAAAGATAGTTTACAATAGGAGAAAATGTACATCATGGCACTTCCTGTACTTGGCATTAGACTTATATAAAATATCTTGAACCTATTAGCGGATGTGTTGGATCCACTCAATGAACTGGGTGTCTTTGTCAACTTCAGTTGGAGCATGCAACGAGTCTACCTAGGTGTCTGCAAGGGGTAATGCAACATCCATGGGACCCAATGGTTGAAATCCCAACCCCACCTGAAATGGGTTGTGGTCGATTGAGCTATGTATGGTTTTGTTGTAGTTGTGTTAAACATAGGGAAGACTCTCATTCCAGGTACGGGGATGATTGGAATTGTACATGTGCAGGATGTGCATGATCATCCGGTTGATGACCTCGGTCTAGAAATCCATCTAGGCGTGGAAGGCAGTGGACTTGGTGAGGTTGGTGTCTAGCAGTGACCAAAGGCTCGACCAGAATGTGTTGAGGAACCGACTGTCTCGATCTGAGATAATGGTTTGTGGGATCCCAAAGTGTACCCACACACATTCAAAGAAGAGCTTGGCAGTGGCCTTCATTGTGATGTTCTTCTTCTAGGTGACCAGAATTTCCATCTTGGAAAAACGATCAACAACCACAAAAACACAATCATTTCCCTGCTTGGTGGACAGAAGGCTCGACATGTAGTCCATTGAGATGGATTCCCGGGGCCTATCAGGAGTAGGTAGAGGAGTGTAGAAGCCTTTTTTCTTAGTGGTCGGTTTGGAAATAGCATAGGTAGTGCAAGACCAAATATATTAGTTGACATCTTGTCGAAGTTTCAGCCAGTAGAAATGTCATTGCAGCACTTCCGTTGTCTTTTCCACACTGAAGTATCCTACCATCCGACTATAGTGGGATTCCCAAATCACTTTTCTCACTCGCTTGATGGAACACAAAGATGGACCAGATGGCACAGCATCCCATCTTGACTATGGAAATTAGTGACAACTATGTTTGCGCCCAACATCTGATAGGTGTTGGTGAAGTCATTGTCTCATAGAGGTGGGGACATCTGGAGGTCTCGTGGTCGCAAGATTCTAGAACCATGGTGAGTGTCACGACTGGGGGTCGGCTGAGGAAATCAATGACTCGGTTGGTACTTCATGTTTTATACTTGATGTTGAGGTGGAACTGCTACAAATATGTGGACCACTTCTAATGGTAGTAATTCTGCAATTTTCCTTGTGTCTGCATGAACTACAACAGCTTATGATCAGTGTGAATGACTACCTCCTTCTCGAGAATGTAATGCCTCCATTGGTGGCAGGATTTCACAATGGAGTACATTTCTTTGTCGTAAGTAGGGTACTTATGGACAACATCTGATAGTGTCTCACTATGATAGGCCATGGGGTGTCCATGCTAAGTGAGGAATGCACCCAAAGCATAGTATGAAGCATCTATCTCTATCTCAAAGGGATGTTGTAGGTTAGGTAATGAAAGCATTGGGGAGGAGCACAAGTGCTACTTCAGATCATCGAATTCTTTCTATTGGGATAGGACCCACACAAATTTTACCTTACCACCACCCCTGGTTACTTGGTTGAGGGCCCATGCAATATGGGAGAATCCCAACACGAACCTGTGATAGAAATTGGCAAGGCCTAAGAAGCTTCAAATCTTAGTGAGTGTGGTTGGGGTTGGCCAGTCACGGATGACTTGGATCTTGGTTGGATAAAAATGAACACCATGCACATCAACAATGTAGCCTAGGTACTAGACCATGTCCATGCCGAAGAAGCATTTTTCCAAGTTGGCATATAGCTTTTGCTACCGAAGAGTCTGTAGAACATGTTGAATATGTTGCAAGTGTTATGCCCAAGTCTTGTTGTAGATGAGAATTTCATCGAGATACACCACCACAAAATAATTAGTGAAATTTTGCAAGATATCATCCATCATCCTCATGAAAGTTGTTGGGGAATTTTTCAAACCAAAGGGCATGACCAGCCATTCAAAAAGACTTTCTTTTGACTTGAAGGCAATTTTCCATACATCTCTTTGTTCTATTCGGACCTGATGGTAGCCAGACTTCGGATCAATCTTACTGAAGTATTTGGCCCCCTTGAGTTGATCAAGGAGATCGTCGATTCAGAGAATTGGGTACCATTTCCTGACTATGATTTTATATAGGGCTTGGTAATCAATGTAGAGTCGTCAGGTCCCATATTTCTTCTACACCAACATGATTGGGCTTCCACAAGGTGATGAGCAGGGTCAAATGTGCCCCTTGTGGAGCAGTTCTTGGATCTGATGTTTGATATCCTCATTTTCTAGCAGAGAGCGGTGATATACTAGCCCATTGGGTAATGGTGTGTCAGGGGTCAGATCGATGGGATGCTTTACCAGACAGTGCAGAGGTACCCCAGTAGGTGATGAGAAGATGTATTTCTATTCTTCCATGACCTTATCCACTTACTTCTACTACGTGGAGAGGTCCGTCGCGGAGGGCATGGATGTGGCCACAACCTTTTGCTCACTCTGAGAGAGAATCATGAAGAAGACAAACTTCCTGGTTTGAGAAATGACCTTCCTACATTGCTTGGCAGAGATCAAGGAAATAAGACTAGGTGGGACTACCTCGGGTATCCTGTACAATTTCATGTTCAAAGTAATAATAACACTATGAGGCCTAGAATCATATACAACATGATGTTTCCATAAATAATCTTGGCGTTGAAGAACATCACAAACTTAAAGGGGAGAAACATCACACAATACCTCATCTTTGAATGGATTGATGTCGTACGACAGGCAACATTGTTGGCTGACGTGAAGATCACTTCCTTGACAGAGCCAACCCATGGTGTAGGGTTGCGGGTGCGGTGTTGTTGGCAGGGCTATTCGCTTGATTACCTCTGTTGAGATGAGGTTCTTCTGGCTACCACTATCAACGATGAAGTGCGTCGAAGTTCCTTTCACCCACATTTGTGAATGAAAGAGGCGCTCACCTTCCTCTGACTCATCAAGTTTACCATGATGGATCTTGGTTGTAGCAATGGTGGCATTGGGTTCCACATCAATTATTTGTCTCCCCTTTTTTAGTTTTGACTTAGATTTGTAACCTGCATCTAATTCAAAGGATTTTACCTCAACCACCAATGACTTCTTTGAGAGGAAATCAACAGTGTTATGCCAGGGGCTCTTATGGAAGTCGCACTAATTCCCAATATATTTATTCATATTCCCATTGTCCTTATTTTCTTGCGGCTTGGACTGGTTTTCCTGAGGTTTCCCATCTATGCTCTGTCATTTTTTCTGTGGGTTGGGGTTTCCCTTTCCCTGCTTCTATTGTGAGGGGTTCCCAGACCCAAACTATTGCATCTTTTGTTTAAGATTCTTCTCGATTTTGACAACATAATGATAGGCCACGCCCAAGGATGAGATGTCCAAAAAAATCATATATGTATGGATGTATCTATGTAGACCGCCATGGTAATTGAGCACCAGATTTCACTCAGAATATTTGATACCTATCTTGGTGCACAAAGTATGGAAGGCATTGGTGAACTCTGGCACTATTTGGTCTCTTTCTTTCCGTAGTGTGGTCCATCTTGTTTACAAGTCGTCATAAATTCCAACAGGGTAATATTTATCCTTAATAGCATCCCTAAAGGAACCCCAAGTGGGTGCAATTGCAAATAATGTGGAACCCTCTATTTCCTTTTTTCTCATAGAAAGTCTCCCACCAATATTTGACATGGGGGACGGCCTTGAGGAGCACAAATGTAATCTTTTCTCTATCGAAAAAGTTGTGGACAGAAAAATACCCTTCTAGAAGGTTTAACCATTTTTCTACGCCATCTAGATCTATTTGACCTTAAAATATAGGAATATCAAAGTTTATTTGTACCTTCAAGGGGGTAGGGCCTCCACTTGAGGTGGATGTGTCTCTTGTCAGCAATTGTCGAAGGATTTGTGCAAATATTTCCATCATCTCATTCCTTTTTCACTCAAGGGCTTCTTCAAGCAACATTTTGAAAGGATCTCATGTCCCTTTGAATTTTTTTTCTCCTGCCATGGACATTTTCTTGGGCATGCAAGAGAATTTTTCCTCAAGAGAAAGAAGCTCAAGACCCAACTCTTTATACCCTAACCAAGTCAGGGACATGCATTAAAAAAAATGACAAGGAGCATACTTCTC
The DNA here is from genome assembly GCA_010110895.2 of Picea sitchensis. NCBI lineage: Eukaryota > Viridiplantae > Streptophyta > Pinopsida > Pinales > Pinaceae > Picea > Picea sitchensis. The sequence goes on along the minus strand of SNQJ01S0020996.1, from coordinate 80,237 downwards.
TGATAATATTGATCCTTATTTATGAGCGGAAGGAAATGAAACCATAGATTTATGATGTTAACACAGAGACATGGTGAGAAATAACATAGATACAGTAAAAACTTGAATTCTATTAAATAATAAATATGCTAAAACTGTAAAATGCAGACTGAAAACAAGCTTGTTAGAATGGTGGCAGCTTGTCTCTGAGAAGAGATGTGATGGCTACGCTCACTCACAAGAATATCAGTACAATGGGGCTCTGAAGGAATTTTTACGATAATCATGAATTCGAAAACCCTAGACATCCAAAAACCTAACCCTAGGAGATGAAGCACCAAAATTCATGTGGGCCCCGTTGGGGTAAGTTAGTACATCAACTTTTCGGGGTCGTAAATTTTGCATATGATCTTTGTTTAGGGCACGTGATAGATCATTGGAAATTTATTGACAACGATCTTAATCTAGGGGGATCAAAGAGATCCCTTGGCTATCATTTAGGTTTCTTATCGTGAAAAAACGTTGTTTAGGCCCTCAAAATGGCCCTGAAATTTCGAAACCGAAAAAACTGCTAAAAAAAGTTAGTTGCCAAAAAAACAAACAGAGCCAGTTGGACAAGGTGGATGGCCACCAAGATCCATCTGGATCAATTCCCTACATCCATGAATGTGCATAATGTATTTCATGTCTCTTTTTTGAAAAAGTATGTGCATTATCCTAACCATGTTGTTGATTGGGATTTGATTCAAGTGGAGAAAGAAGGTTACTTTCAGGTCCAGTCAGTGTGCATATTGGAAAGAAAATTTAAAATGCTCTAGAATCGATTCATAGAACTGGTAAAATTTCAGTGGACCTGCTACAGTTATGATAATGTTACTTGGGATCATGAAGATGCCATGCAAGCAAAGTACTCGTGACTTTTTGAAGAATTTTGAAATTTTTATTTTTGTTTGTGCATGCACTGAGGACAGTGCCAAAATGAGGGGGAGGGGAATGTAAGGCCTTGGTTTTGAGTCCCCAGATCAAATATTTTTTATTTTTTTATTTTATTAAAGGTTGGAATGCCTGAAAAATTAAAAGAGGTCGGAGTGCCTAGGAAATGTAATACCTTGAACATTGCAAATAATAAAATACATTGTTGGTTGCAAGATGGACAAGGAAAAGAGTTATAGGGGGATAGTGTTCCACAAGAGAGGGGGATAAAGGGGATAAGTATTTTTATCATATTTTTTTACCCATCTTGGAATTTTAGAGGGAAAGAAGTAGTTACATGAGCTTCTTGGGGAAAATGCCATGTGGTTCTTTATTGCATGTAATTTCATAAACACCTCTTGTGGATTATTTGGGGGTTCTTCCTCATGGTTCTTCCTCATTGTTCACTTGTTCACTCTTCATTCATTTCTTTCTCATTTATTATTCCTCATACTTTATTGTTCTTGGTTGGGACATGGGGATGAACCGTTGAAGGAAAGAAGCTATTTTTTTTAAGGTTGTAGTAATTATTGTTGTATGCCAGCCATGAATTGGTGCATGTATGCCTAAGATGCATTGGTATGTGCTAAAACTTGTTCACAATTGTGAATCCTGAGAGTCCCATCATGGAGATTCTTGACTAGATGCATTGGATCCCTAGAAAGAAGTGGACTTCTTGAGGCATTGTGTAATTTGAAGGGGGTTCATTGTCTTTAGGCAGTACAGACTAGAGAGAAGAGAGTTGGTTTACTTTGGATTGTTGTGTGTTGATAAAATTGTGATAGCTTGAGMGTTGACTAGTTTGGGAAGTTGAGTGTCACTCAGTAACTTTTCGTTGTGGATTCATAGCCATGGCACGAGGGTGACCTGTTGTTGAGACTTGGAACATCAATGTCTAAATTTGGGTGGAACGTCCTCGATCTGCAGTCAGTTGGTGATTTTTTTTCAAGATAAGTTCTCTTTGTCATGGTTTCTTTTTATTGAATATTTATTTCCATTGTGTATTAATAGTTATCTCTAAAATATGTATTTTAATGTTCCTACTTGCAAGTTATTGTTGTGCATGTCATGGTTAAGTTTTCTTTTTAAGTCTAGCATGGATTTTTATTATTGCATGTCCAGTTATTGAATTTATTTCATGCTTATTTATTATTTAAATTCTATCAAAATTCGAACTCATTTCTTTAAGTGAGCTTTGCAGTAGCATGACTTGGCCTGCTAATGGTTGGGTATGTTACAACTGACAAGAACTTTGATTGAAAAATGTTGGTTAGGAACTCTAATTAGGGAACTATGAAGGAACTATTAATAGGAATTCTTCGGTATTGAAAAACATCAAAATACTACAATTTATTTAAATTCCATTATAGTATGAAGTTTAAGTGCATGAATATCCATCGAATTGTGGTCTAGACATTGAGAATGTATATTAAGAAAGGTATAGATCTTAAAACATTGAAGAGTTGTATAATATAGTGCATGCTACCATTCGAACAGACCCGTCAATCAAACACACTGAGAAACATGTCCCTAAAGTGTAGAAGTATTACTTGACAATGAAACTAACCTATGAATATATTAAAGGAAAAGTTAATTGCTTGGTTGAATGCTTTGAATGTTCATGTTGATGAAGATAATGATGAGAAAATTATCAAAGTTATTGGATCATCTATTTTTTATAAGGATGAGTGAGAAAAGGACCAAATCATTGGCACATTATTAAACTCATTCATTGGTAGTATTAATGTAAAGGAATGGTCACATCCCATGCTATATATTTAAATGGAGGATGTCAACAATGAGTACAAATGAACCCAATTTCTTTTCAAACCTTTTTTAATATCTTTCTAGTAATGATAGGAATTTTGACTTAATATGCACCTTAATATTCGTTATAATATCCAAAATGATTATGAGGATAACTATAGGGGAGTGGCCTCGACCATAAGTTCATGGAAGTTCCCACTAGGAGTTCCATTATCATAGATGTCATGAGTAGTTAAGGAAAAATTAAATGGACAACACAACTTACCAAGCATTTAAGTTTTCATGGATTAACGATATTGAGTCTTGTACTTTTATTATTGTCTATCATGTTTTTCAATTATTTTATTTATAATGATATGGAATATTGAGGAAAATCCCCCTACAAATGATTTCGATCCCTATATTGTTGCAAAAAATTAAGAAATCATTCAAATTATCATTGGTGGTTATAACAACATCTCATGAGAACCTAGGTAAATTTGATTTCAACTTGTGTAAGAGTATAGTAGTAGATGCAAGGTTCAAAGGAAAGGGCACATGCCACAAAGACATTCAAGAGGAACTTTAACTATGAAGTATTTCTAACCAATGAATGGGACAAAAATATTGGTTGATATAATATTCAATATTATGCTTTCTTCATTAAGGTGGATAAATTATTATTGTAATGGATGAATCCTAGCATCCACTGTAGTGATTTAATTCAATAACGTGGATAAAAATGGAAAAAAGAATAAATATCAATGTTTAGTCCTATTTGGTGATTTAACTAATGGGTACATTACAAGAGATTTATGTCTAGAATTCTTTATGTTGAACTGGGAATAAAAGTTCAAAATAAATCTCTTCCAATTTCTATAGGCGAATGCAATAGTTCTCTAGCTAATCCATGCACACTATTCATCAATAAAAAATGGTTTTATTGTAAAACAAACTAACAGATAACTAACCTAGCACGCGGAGTAAACCCACTGATTTTTTGGTGTCACTCGAGTGTTGTTGGTGTCACTCAACAACACTAGTAGGATACTAGTAGGGGTAACTCAAGTTTTAAATTGGAGCTTTAGAATCCCAGTGTCAAGAACACTTGCTAAAATAAGCCTTCATTTTGTTTCATAGATAACCAATAAAAGTATATATAAAGATATAGTATCTTGTTGACTCTAAAGTGACCCCCATAGTGACATTAGTGAGCTTCTTTAATTAAGATTTCACGAGTAGGATCATCTATGACATGATTCAACATATAAAACATGTCATCTAGAAGAGTATAATTCGAGAAAGTAATTTGAATCACAGTTATCAATTGTTGTAAATATAAGATGATAGGTTTCGTGACACTTAGTCTAGAAAGTATATGTTAACATGTATAGTTTTTATACTTTAGCATACTTTTTATTGTATCCTTATCTCTTTAGATGACTTAGTTTACATTGGTCACTCACCCACTTCATTGCAGASTTGGTTGATGTTGATCATTCTCCCCCCAATTTTTCACTCTATATATAGTAATAAAAATGAGTGTACATCACATGTATGGTTCTAACAATTCTCTCTAATGGAATACATGTCTCTTACTTGTTTGGTTGTATGTGAGTCACTTCAATTGTAGTGTTGTGTTCATATCAATTGGTATCAAAGCTTTAATATTATGGTTTCTCAAGAGATTTTCCATTCTAGTCTCATTTGGGATTTCCTTCTATTAGAGATACAGGGCTTACCCATGTAATAAAGTCACCTTAGTGACTTTAGGTTAAAATATTAGGGTTTTCATATTCTAGGTTTTTGGTCTCTCAATCTATTTATATGAGTAAGGACCCTCATAGTAATTGTGTACCATTCAATAATAATATCGTTCATTTTTTATGGAGATCATGTTTTCGATATCATAACCCTACATAGGGTTTCTTTGGTTCTAATTGTTAGCGATAATTCTTGTCTTGGGCTCGAGAGCATTCGAGTCTGCAAGTTACACGAGAAGCGCCTGAGCGCAGCATGGAAAAATCTCGTTTTACGGCTTCCAATCAAGCGAGCAGGCGAATTTATGTCGTCAACGACCAGGATCCATGTATAGAGAAGATCAACAATCGACGGGTAATCGCGGTTAGCAGAGTTGCGCCAAGATTAGTGCAATGGATAACGCTTATATATCACCAAAAAAGATCTCATCCGTCCATCCCGGAGAAGTACGTGGCGCACGATCGGGCTCGATCGCCTCCTCGCCCTTCAAAACTTTGAAGAACGAGGACCAGCCTCCTCCCAGCCGCGAGACGTGAAGCGCTGAAAGCATTCAGGACTTGGGCCCACAGTATCGCCGAAGTGTTTTCAGCCATCCGTCTAGAGGGGACACTTAGCAGCAAGTAGAGTCATCTCGGCGCCTCGCTCATCGCAACTCCAACGCGCAAAAAACAGCTCCATCATATCCCGATACGCCAAGTAGCGAAAGCATTCAGGACCTGGGGCCCACTGCAACGTCAGATGAGTTTAGAACCGTCAGATTTAAGGGACGCATGGCACCAGATTGAGCCGTCTCGGCATATCGCATATCGCGATTTCGATCAGCAAGGATCAGCCCCTTCATATTCGCAAACATCGAAAAGCGTCATGAGAATAGGCACGTGGTCACAGTCCGTGGTCACTTGGAAAAAGAGAGGAGCTGCGTAAAGAAGGTCGAAGCACCGAGTTCAGTTACAGAGAGGATCGTCGCGGTCTCCAAGTGCCATCAGATCCGATCTTCATATTGTTTCTCGCCTGGAGTAAATGACGACAAGAGCGGGTGGTTGAAACCTCCTTTCAGTCATTAAGTAAGGGGAATGGAGGCTCTGGAAAACCATCTGCCCGAGGAAGTCCTATGTATCAATTTTCTCAAAGGAGCCATGCCGAAGTCTTCAGCTCGACAGAAAAGTCTGCACACGCCATCTGAACACTTATTAGCTCAGCTACCCTCCTTACAGGAGCCATGCGTAGTTAAGGTGGCATTTAAAGAAAGATATCAGTACAAGTTTGATTGAAGGGACACCCAGTTTTAGGTGACTAAGGCATGCCTCTGTGGGGAGAATTTTCCTGAGTATATAAACTCAGTCTTTGTATTTTGTAAGTATCGATGGTAGAGCAAAGCTCCCGATTGTAAAGTTTTAACAGATATCCTAGCTCTGGTTATGCATCTGTATGTAAGATTTCTTGTTTAATTTCAGAAAGACTGTCTGAAATTAAACAAGAAATCTTACATAC
>SNQJ01S0020996.1:23363-62992 GCA_010110895.2 Picea sitchensis | reverse complement strand
TATTATTTAAATAATATTTTTTTACTTTGTCACTTCACTTTATTATTTATATAATTTCTTCTTTGCGAGAACTTTGACTTCTTTAACATTTTGGGGCTTCAACCCAACATATGAGGGTCCTCCAAATTCGTAAGGCTATAACTCTCAAACCGTGAGGAGTTATGTGACGTTCTACATACCACCAGAAATGGCATGAAATGTAAAATCCATCTAGAATAGTCTTACCTACAAATATATCGAAACGCATACCATTATACATCAAACAAACTTGGTTCCATTACCCAAAACTTTGTGCTACTAGACTTTCTTCAAGGATTGACATCAATGACAACCAACCTAATTAATCAACATAAAAACCTTTAGGGAATTGTCAAAGGAACCGAGGAAACACCTGTAGATCTAAACAAGTTGATAGAATGGGAGAGTGGAGATGATAAGGAAAAATCCATTATTGGCCTTACCTTATTAGATTCATATCTACATAATGTAGATCTGGACAAATCATCGAAGGAGATCTAAGAAAATCTCAACAAGTTATTTAGGGAACAAGTGTCAAGAAGTGAATGAAAAATTTTCCCTCAAATTACAGTTATTTAGCTTTAAGATGCCAGCTAAAGACACCATGTCAAGTCACCTCAACAACCTAAGATATCTTATCAGACAACTTCTAGAATTCAAGGCAATGGTCGATGAGGAGGATGAAAAGGTTATTCTCCTGAACATTTTNTTACAGTTATTTAGCTTTAAGATGCCAGCTAAAGACACCATGTCAAGTCACCTCAACAACCTAAGATATCTTATCAGACAACTTCTAGAATTCAAGGCAATGGTCGATGAGGAGGATGAAAAGGTTATTCTCCTGAACATTTTGCTTCCTAAATACAACAGTGTTATCTTTACCCTGAGTCATCTACCTTCACAAAGTCTGGATGAAATGATTGCAACATTTCAAGTAGAAGAAAAGAGAACCATTTAAGGTGATATCCAAACAGGACTTGCATTCTATGAAAGAAACAACCGCAATAGATCATCAAAGACAAAGAGGAAATAGAATGTCACTATTGTAAGAAGTTGATTCATACAACTTGGAACTGTAGAAAATGAGTCAATGACGTTCTTAAGGGAAAGTTCAAAGATAAAAAAAACATATAGAAAGTGTAGCCATGATTGAAGATCCACCTAATGCTAACAATGGTGAAGAATCTAATGAAGAAAAGGTATTTTATGCATTTTAGGAATCTCATGCTTTGAATACAGGAAGGGATTAGTTTACAACTCAAAATGGATTGTTTCCCAGATAGTTCAAAATTTGTGGATCTAGGGAAATATCCCTCATTAGTTGGAGATACATGAATGTGGATTGCAGTATACTAATGAGGTTACGTGACATGCATGTGGATTATTGTACAGTAATTGACTTCGAGAGATTTGTGATTCAGGATTTCAAGGAGGTGGAATCCGAGAACTTGAGAATTCAACTCAGCAATTACATCATTATGAGGGTTATGAGGTAGCTTGATGGAGTGCAAACTGGTTTGGGAACTATGTTCAAAGAAGAATATTCTAAAAGATGTTATTGATGTTTAGTGTTCAGTTTATGTGTTTTACATTCATTATATGTATTTTATTTCAGTTTGTTATTTTTTAGCATTGTATGTCTTATTGGTGGTTATTAGAGATATAGGGTTTACCCATGTCCTAAAGTCACCTTAGTGACTTTAGGTTAAAATATTAGGTTTTCATCTTTTAGTTTTTTGTTATCTCAATCTCGTTATAAGAGTGAGGACCCTCATAGTAATTGTGTATTGTTCAATGTTTATGAAGATCATGTTTTCGGTATCGTAAACCTACCTAGGGTTTCTTTGGTTCTTGTAATACCTTCCTATTTGGAATATGTATTCAACCTATAGAGTTTTTTGAGTGATTAAATTGTAATACATTTTAGCTCGATTTCCCTTTGCAGAATTTGTGTACATATCTAATTTACATACCTTTCCTACAAAAGTAGGCCCTAGTTGCGACGATTATTTAAACTGGTTTAAATAATCTTACTCCAAGTTGTCTAATCACCCCTAGAATTTATGGACTCCCGAAGATTCACAAAGAAGGAGTTCCTCTTAGACCAATTGTCAACACAATTGGATCCCCAACCTATGAACTCGCAAAGTATGTAGTAAAGATCTTAGGACCATTGGTTGGCAACACAGATTCTTATATCAAGGACTCAAGTGAATTTGTGAACCTCATCAAAGAAGAAAGAGTTGAATCATAGGACATGCTTATTAGATTCGATGTGGTCTCCCCCTTTACAAAAATCCCATTGAATGAATGCATTCAAGTCATCAATGAGGTTGCAGACCCCGAGATAGCTAGACTAGAAGAAGTGTGTCTAAGATCAACATTTTTCAGCTTCCAAGGAGAGTTTTATGAACAAACAAGTGGGGTGGCCATGGGATTCCCTCTATCCCCAAATGTGACCAAAATATTCATGGAAACTTTTGAGAAGAAGGCTATTGAATCATACCCCCTCAAAACATCAAGGTGGAAGATTTATTTAGATGATACCAACGTCAAGTGGCATCATGGCAGGGAGGAACTGAACAAATTATTCCAGCACTTCAATGGAATTTATGATGACATAAAATTTACCATGGAAGTTGAAGAAGATGAAATCGTACCCTTCCTAGATGTGCTAGTCACAAAGAAGCAAGACAGTACACTTGGGCACAAAGGTTTTAGAAATAAAATCCAGACAAAGAGCTACCTTCACACCAACTCCCATCACCACCCGTCTCAGAAGACGAGGGTCCTTAACACCCTAGATACAAGAGCAGCAAGAATCTATGACAAAGATCACCTAGAATAATAATATACCACATAACTAGGGTCTTCAAGAACATAGGATACGAAGAAAATATCATCATGAATGCTATGAAGAATAAATAAAGGAGTACTCAACCACAGGACAATCAAAACTCCAACATGAAGGCATACCTTCCATACATCCAGGGAGTCACAGATAATATTGTCAAAGTTTTAAAAATAAAGGAAATCACAACATTGTTCAAACCTATGATAACTATTAGACAAAGAACGAAATCAGTAAAATACCCTATTGATCATCGTCATGGAAAATTCATCTACAAGGTCTCTTGTTCCTGTGGTAAATGCTACATTGGAGAAATTGGACGTTCGTTTCAAGTAAGGATCAAAGAACATGAAACAGACATTAGAAATGAGTATATTCTCACCTTCACCTTAGCAGAACACTCTCTTAAAACCAATCATCATGTTTGCCTAGAAGATACCAAGATCCTTGCAAAAGAAGACCACTACTACAAAATAAGAGTCAAAGAGGCCCTCGAAATAATCAAGCATCCTAACAATATGAACAGAGATGGAGGTCTAGAGGTGAGAAACATTTGGCTTCCTTTGATCAACCAGTTATCATGTATGAATAACCAGGTTTAATGCTCTCCTTTCCTTCTTAAATATTAACAAACCTTAGAGGTTTCCTAAGATAATACTAATACTTAACATTATAAATAAATTAAACCTTAACTTTAAAAATACCTTAGATGACTTTTTATATATTAATTACTATATCAAAAGCTCAATAAATTAATACATTTCATATTAAACACTACAATAAAATACTTTAAATACCTATCAATCATAGCAATTTACCATATATTATTAGTTATTATACTTAGTTTACTTTAGAGTTTATTATTATTTAATTAAAAAAAAATAACAATATTCTATGAATTATCTTAATTTAGCTTCTTTATTATTAGTATCTATATATATTATTATTATCTTAACTAATTAAATTTTAATTTCTAGGGTTTGTTAATTTAATTATTTATTATTATTATCTATATATTATTATTATTAATAATTTTTATCTTAACTAATTAAATTATAATTTTCTAGGATTATTTAATTTAATTAATATTATTATGATTATAATTTAATTATTAATTATTTAACCTTAGTTCTAGGGCTTCCTTTAGGGTTTCACAGCCGATAAGTTTACCCAAAATTATATCTCGCATCATGTATTTATTAGGAAGATTTGCAGCTCATAACTTTGGCAATCAAGTCCTAAAGATGAATACAGTTCCAGATTCGAAACGTCAATTACAATGGCTCTAACTGTGAACAATCTGGAAGATCTCTCTGAAAAGAATATGGTCGTTGAAGTTCACATGGAGGACTATGGCCTCGCATGGTGGTAGACTCACACCCAATATTCCATAGTGAATAAACACTTCAAGAGACTTAAAGGATGTTTGCAAGAGGATATACACATTAAGTTACAAGGATGAGATGTCTTCAAAAAAAATTGCATCAAGCTCAAGGTAAGAGACTCTAAATGCATTCTTCATGTTAAGTTCATTTATGGACTATAATTTCATTTAAAGAAGGAATTGAAAATGTTCTTTATTACTTCCTTGGTGCATGCCTTGCAATGTGCTTCCAAGATAGAAGGCAATCTAATGAACATATGTTCTATCAACTAAAAGAAACATGTTTCCTCTAGTTAACCACCTACCACTTCCAAGGGACAACCCAATAATGGTGGAAAACTCTTGATGCCTCCCAACATAGCGCTTGCAATTGGGACATAAAAATAAGTGGTGCTTGTAATACAAATTATGGACATTTTGATGATGAATGCAAATTTTTTCATTCTAAGATCATTAAGAAGGCTCAAGCTACTCTCGTTGACTAAAAACAATTCTTTGTAGATTTTGATATATATTCCACCCGCTCATCTATAATGCATGCACACTCAGTTCTAATGGCCAAGAACCACATGGGTAATGCAAAGGAATCCCTATTCACCTAAAATTGCTAGATCAAGAATATATTCTATTTTATCATCATGGACAATGGAAACCATAAGAATCTGAAGTTCCAATAGTTGGTAGTAGACTTGCAATAGTGCATTGTTCCTTACTGTAAGATATATTAGCTTGTATGGGTTAAATAATTTGGACAACCTACTCTCATCACTCGAATGTCCTCCATATGAGTGTGATTTCATTCCTCTTAGTTTCTTTAATTTGATTATGTGCATGTGATATAATTTTCATAGACATGCACACTATAATGGTTGCTTCAACCCCTATAGGCTACATAAGGACAGTAAGACATATAAACTTACTTCCACCTCTTCTATTTTCACATGTACTTTCTGACATATCAGTTATTAAACATATTACTATTAACAAATTCATGTTTTTGTGCATTATTCGCTAGTCAAGGAAGACAAAAAAGGGAAGTCTCATCCTTTTGATATATATAAAATCATTGAATCAAACATAGATTTGTTTGAAAAATCCAAGGGTTCACCTCCCCTTTAAAACACACATCATGTTGTTGAATTGGTTCTTGGTATTTTCTATGAAATTTCCCTACATATTACACCTACCCTAGGGAGAGTGTACAGATTAAGCAACAAATCACACAACTCTTAGAGAATGAAAATATCAAAACTAAAATATCCCCTTGTAGATATTCAGTCTTGGTGGTTTTCAAGAAGGAGAAACATGAGTGGTACCTTTGCGCAAATTATAGGGCCCTTAACAAGGTCATTGTTAAGAACCACTACCCATTTATTATAATTGATTACCTTGTTTATTAAATAAAGGGGCCAAGTATTCGCCAAATTGGACCTTGATTTAGGCAACCACAAAGTGTGTATGGAACCTATTTATGTCTGGAAGACAACTTTCAAGACCAGGTTTTGGTCTCTTTGAGTGGTTATTCATGGATTTTAAAGTCATTAGTTCACTTGCCACTTTCATGAGGATCATTAATGATATATTTCGACCACATATTGGTAAGTTCATTGTGGTTTACTCGGACGATATTTTGGTTTTCAACATATCTTGGCTAGATCATTTCCAACATGTCCACGTTGTTTTGGAACTATTTTGCTAACATAATTTTACGACCAAAATGAAGAAATAATTATTAGGATAGCATTATGTCCAATATTTAGGCTTCATGAGCCAAAATGAATAAATCTTGTTTACTCTAGTATTTTTTCCAATATTCATGCTCCATGATTTATGCATCACAATTTTAGAAAAAACATGTCAAAGTTCAAGTTTTAAAGCATGACCCACTCCTACCGTCACATTGATCTCAAAAGTTTCTTGGGATGCACAAATTTCTGTAGGAAACTCATCCATTATTTCTCCCACTTTCCTCATCCATTGAATCAAGGAAATAATCAAAAGAATTTTCATTAGAATCCTGAAGCAATCCAATAAACAATGACTCTTCATTGGACTCTTGAAGTGTAAGAAATGTTTTAGAAGTTGAAAGATGTTCCTTTCATTTTACAAATGCTTGGTCTTCTCGACTTGTAATAGATTTTTGATATTGAGAGAATTGCTTCACAATAGGTCATAGGCATAACGCTTAAGCAAGTATGGAATCTAGTGGTATATCACTCAAAATCCTTGTTCAATGCCAAGCTCAACTACAAAAATTATGATAAGGAGTTATATGCTTTGGTCTAAGCACTCGAGTAGTGAAAACATTATGTCCTTGGTAAGAAAAATATATTACATTGCACATTAGTCCCTTTAGTGTTTGAATCTGTGATCTAAAATTTTAGGAGCAAAGACATTTACATTGATTTTCATGTATTCAATAGTTTCATTTAGTAACTAAATATACGAAGTTTATCTAAAATAAAGAGGATGATATCCTAAGAAAACCCTTTATCAAGGTATACATATGACTTTGTTACACATACATAGGCCCTTATTTTGGCCTTCCATATGGAAACAAGTGGAAGATTAGATTTGGAGATGTTCCCATTATAGCCAAATCAAACCTACCAATAAGAATTTCAGGTTGTACCAACCTCTACCACTTCCCTCCAACACTAGGGAATCCATCTGCATGGATTTCATTAGTGGTCTACCACCACTTAATGAAAACTTGATTATATATATGGTAGTATTTAAAATTTCCAAGATACTAATATTTATACCATGTAACAAAACTATTGATTCTTTCAAAGATATAGAACTTTTCTTCCAACATGTTTGAAACCATTTTGGATTACCATTGACCATCATATTTGATTTTGATTCCATATTTATTAATGCATTTTGGAAATACTTGTGGAAATTTTTGGGTTGTTAACATTAGTGGTATATTGTGTTTCATCCACAAACTAATGGCCAAATTGAGGTAGTGAACTAAACATTGATTCATATTTTCCCACCTACCACTAGTGGAAAAACAATAGAATCAATACTTACATAATTTGTAGCACAACTACAATAGATTCAATCGTGTTTTTATAAGATAATATCCTTTTGAGGTTTCCTTTGGATTTCAAAATCTTACTCCTTATGAGATTCCAATGGTTCTCCCAACTCCATTCACATCCCACCAATAATAGGAGCAAGAAAAATATTATTCTTTTTATGCAGATATCGACCCATATCATAAACAAGGTTTATGACATCCTTCAATAGACACAATCCATGTACAAGGAATTGCAGTATCAACATTGAGTTTCTCATTTTTATGTTGGTGATTGGGTTTGGTTGCATTTGTAAAAACAACTCTTTAAAGAAAAAAACTCATAAATTTAGGACAATTGGTATGGTCCTTACACCATAACACAACAAATGGGCCTCAATGCATTCAAGTTATACCTTTCACCTTAGCTTGGTATCCATGATATGTGGTCATTGTCAACTAGTTGAAGAAATATGAGCCACCTCACATGGAGCAATAAGTCCTAGTCACACATCCAAAGGCCACAATTCCAAATTTTCAATGTACCCTTCCTAAAGATACTCTTAATGTTTGCATTAAATCCACTAGGAAACATCACAACACCATTTGGTGGGATACAAGGACACTTTTCCCACTTAAGGTGAGTGTTTGTCCCATTGATCATTTAAGAAACATTCTCCCCATCTCCAATAGAAATATAGGATGATATCCTATAATCAAGGAGGAATTGGTGTGGGTTTATTTAATAGGCATGTGTCAAAAATTATAATATGTGTGCTTCATCTTTTACGTCTTTCTCTCTTTGGGTGATTTTTTCTAAATTGATCACTCACCCAATTTATCATAATTTATTGGATACTTGGTTTACTTCGATCACTTTCCCCACAATTTTTCACTCTATATATAGTAATACAATTGAATGTACCACATTTTTACAATTAAAATTTATTTATTCACATGCATACATGTCTCTTGTTCGCGTGTGCATGAATCATTTCAATCATTGGTGTTGTTCTTATATTAGGGTCTGAAATGGGAACCCAAAGGATATAGGTCCTTCCAATTTTTATAAGAATTGAATTGAATGTCTTGCATTCTAAAATGGGTAATGGAAATAAGCATTGCATTATTTAGATTATGATCAACCTATTGAATTCTACCTTAAGAGATAGAATGACTGGATACTTTCATACTAAAGGGTTCTTCTCACTAGTAGAGATAAGGGAAAAGGTTATAGTTGATAGATAGAGGGGTGAGGTGTTTTTAGCCTATTCAACTGACGATATTCCTAAAATTTTTATTGGAAAACAATTAACTATAGACGTTGGTGAGATTTTTATAAAATAATATCCTTATAAGGAGGTAGCATCACAATTTTTTTAATACTTGTACCCAGGTATAGAACTCTATCATATTTGTAATAAGATAGTTTGGCCTGTGAAATTTCATAAATGGAAATCCATTGGTGTTCCTCACTAATTAATAATAATGTTAAAAATGTTATGCATCATTAATCCCAACTTAAAATATGGTTATGTATTAGAAAATACAAGCATATATGTAGAAAAAAGTTCATTTTTCAGTTGTTGAAAGGCTCTCTCGATATTGGGTCTGTTGCGACAATATTTTTACTTATGCAAATCCCTCCACAAGATGTCAATCTTGTGTAACAACTGGAAGTACTTGTCATTGTCACCTAGGTAAGTACTTCCCTCATTTTAGTGAAGGAAAGAGATCCAACACAAGGGAGGCTTCCATGGTGACCTCAAGGGATCCTATAGCAAGCTAAAAGAAAGTTTATGGCCCCCTATCTTGGTCACTTAATGATTTAGGCTAGGTCTAGGAAGTGGGAATGTTGGAATTTGGTTAAATGACGAGGTAAATTGTTGACCTGTGTAAAAAAAGAAACATTCCAATACATATAATAGTCAATTACCAAGTAATATCATCTACCAATCACCTATAGATGTTATCTTTCAAGTAAAACATTTTTTGTTGTAAAATTTCAATAGTAAATCAGTGTATATTATGAATAAGTATCTTGCAGAAACAACAAGATATTATCCTAGAAAAATTAGCAATTATTTTTCAAAATTAATCCATTGACAAGCAGATAAATATCCAATCATCAAACAATGTTTCTAAGTTTATTTCCCCCCAATATTAAGTAAGTTATCAACAATTATTAAATCCATAATGGTTGTAGAAAACCTTTTATAACAACAACAATAAATATACTATGTTTTCCAAGATTTTAGTTAGTTTTAGTGAGTGAGAGAGGTTAGGTATCCAATAATTAAGTTGATTAATGAGAGAGATAGCTTGTGTGAGAGTGAAAATATTTGTAAAACCAAGACTAGTGTTTTTTTTCTCTTTGGGCAATGGATTCAAGCCACACTATAAATTACATTGCCGAGAAGATGGAACTTTGAACCCTAGGACTATGGMATTATAGGCCTAGGATCAAATCCAAGAGAAAACCCCTAGATTTTATGGCCTTATAAACCCTAGGTGAGGTCTCCCCGTTCTAGTATATCTAATTGAGGATTAAAGTGAAATAGGTCAAGGTCTAAAGTTTATGGCCTTATAAACCCTATAATTTTGATCAAGCCAAGGCTAAACCCTAGGGGAATAAGGAATTTTAATCCCTAGGACTAGGCCTTAAATGCTTCAAAAAAAAAGATGAATGAAATAGGGAGGGGAGTGAAGACTTCAATCCATCCTAGGGTTTCAAGCAATAACAAGGTAACATGTGACAAATTAACTGTAACGCACCCAACCCCAAGTTGGGTCACGCCAAAGCTAAAATGACCAAATAAAAATTTATGATATCAACTCTAGATGTGGAAATAACACACAACATGACATTCAAACTCATGCAATTATCCATAATAATTAAAAATGTAAATGCAATTACTTTAAATGTGTGCAGTAGCAACTAAGCACATCTAGAAACATTCAGCCACATAAATGGAAATTCATATGCATCATTTTACTCACGACAAGCAACATTAACCAAGATAACTTGGAGTGAAATGCATAATGGTTATATCATCATTTAAAATGAATTAACACATAAAACAAGAACACTTATATTAGTAATTATGCAACTCACTATAGAGGGTGTACATTCTTCCCAACCATAGACTTGTTGCTCCTGTTCTCAACAACAAGTCACCCCCTAGTTGGGGCTATCAATCCATAAGGTACAATGGTCCCTAATATTAGATAATGTCCCCTACTAATATTCAATTCCCACAGGTAATTCCAATCCACCGGCTCTCTTCCCCACAACCTGCACAACCCACTCCCCTACAATGCTCCAACATAGGTTGGACGGGAAATATCTCTAATAGGACTCTAGGAATATACAAATGCAACTGAAATTCTAACAGTAGCAAAACACTTTCTTCTCTTGACAAATTATTTAAAAAAATATTACTCCCAGACTCGTATCCTCTCTTCTTGTGAAATTACAGCTCCAAAAACTCTACCATAAATTCCCACTAGGGTTTCCTTCAAGATTAAACACTCATAGTTCTCTTGTTGACAAAACATATCCATCTAAAAATTTCTCTCCATGCAAAAACATGATTTTCTAATTTTCCCCCCTCTACCCATACAAATTTTCTCTTTTTTTCTTGCTTGCTTGACTTACACTCTTCCCCAAGCTGATTGTACTCGGTCCCCATGCTCTCAATAATTATGGGATGTGACTTATCACACCCACCCTCTTAAATGAATTCACTAATTAGTTTTTGAAACATTCAATCAGAAAATGGAAGGTTCATAGCAAGGATAATTTAGAAAGAAAAGGGTTTGGGTTTAAAAGACATGGGTAAACTCTCCCCCTTGGACCCCTTCCCTCTCTTGTGGAAACTAATCCCCCAAATATCCATCCTTGTTCATCTGCAGTTGGAGATACATTTTATTTATTATATTCAATTTACATCATTTACCTATTACATCGCTCGGTCCTTGGCCATACATCACATTTACAATACACATTGCTATTTTGGGGTTTGAAAATGGGGATGTTACATTCCCCTCCCCCTACAAACTACATTGTGTTCAATGCACATCACCATACAATTTACACATTGACATATATAAAATATTACATCAAAATACTTGGATAATTCCACAACTCAATGACTCACGCAATAATTCCAACCAACAACCCTATTTTCCCCTCAACTCGCACATCCCAAGGAATGGGATCCGGTATCGGTCAAATGAGAAATATCAAAGTTGTGGCTCCAAGAACTCTAACTGCCAAAATGGAGTCTTGATTTTCTTATTGTAACGTCCCTAGTTTTAATTCCCAAAAATTGTAATGTAATTTTATAAATGTGATTTAGGATGGTGAGTCGATGTGTTGGGGAAAAGAGTCCATATTAATTTAATGTGGCCGAAGGAGAATGGTATATTATATGCATGGAAATATTTAATAAAATTAGTAATCATTGGCTACGATATGAAAAGGATTAAGAACGATGAGTGGGATATGATTCCACAAGAGAGAGGGGTACAAGGGGGGATTATTCATGGGTACTATTAATCCAACCCACATTCCTGAATTATTAGTATTATTGGGTAAACCTTCTATTTGTTGTTGAGTGTTCCTAAATCCAATCATTAAACTCATGTAAGAGGGTGGATGTGAGGACTCACATCCCATATTTATTGGATATCATGGGCATGAGTATAATTAGCTTCAGGAAGAGTGTAATTCAAGTCAAACAAACAATAAAATAGAGGAAATATGTATGGCCAGGGGGAAGATTTTAGATAGTCACGTTTTTGCATATAGAACAATTTGTACTTGCATTTTTTGGATAGAAAGAGAGGTGTTGAGTGCTGGAAAGAGATCCATCCATGTTGTTCTTGAAGTAAATGATTGTTTGGATGTGTTTTATGTTGAGAGAGAGGCCTTTGCTCCTGCAAATTGGTTGTGGTCCTGTAGAGCATTTTCCGGTTGAGGAAAATGCTCAAGATCCTTGTGAAGGCTATTGTGAGCACTCCTGGAGTAGCTGGGAGTATATTTGGTCAACTAGACTCCATTGGAGCCTTGGAGGGAAGTGGGAAGGCCTGAGGGACTTTATACAGTGAAGGGGGATCCCATTTCTTGGGTTGTGCAAGTTGTGGGGTTAGAGTGAAACTTGGGTTTTGGGGCTACTGTGTGTGGAGAGTGGGCAGCCAGAAGGCTCGAATATTCTTGTGGATTCATAGCCTATGCTCGAGGTGGCCTATTGTTGAGAAGAATGAATAACAACACCTATAGTTGGGAGGTTCATCCTTTGTATTGAACCAGTGGGTTATTATGCTTACAGATGAGTCCTATGTTATCTTATTATGTTTATTTCATTGTGAAAATGATTCATATGAATGTTGTGTGTTTGATGTTTACTTGAACAGTTGCATTCATGTTTTATCATATGTTGCTAGATGCATTTAGAATTGTGTTATCATTCAACTAGTTATATTTGTGTGTGATCTATAGCTAGTAAGCTACAAGAAAATTTAATTAGTAGACAATTTTAATGATTTAATGTGTTTATGCACGTAATGTTATTCATATGGTGGCTAGGTACGTTACAATATGGTATCATAGCTTATGGTTCAAACATCGGACTTTTATGGGCTAGGATGAATGTGAATTTGAGTAAAATTCATGTTTTTGATGTTTACTTGAACAATTGCATTCATGTCTTAGTATATGTTGCTAGATGCATTTAGAATTGCAGTATTAGTCAACTGGTTAGATCTGTGTGAGATATGTAGCTATTAAGCTACAGGAAAATTTAACTAGCAGACAATTTTAATGATTTAATGTGTTTATGCACGTAATGTTATTCAGTTGGTGGCTAGGCACGTTACAATATGGTATAAGAGCTTCTGGTTCAAACATCGGGCTTGTATGGGCCAAGATGAATGCGAATTTGAGTAAAATTCATTGTTACAATTTTGTTATGTGACGGTTTGGGGAAAAACAGAGAAATTAGAGTGAAATCCCTAAATTCATGAGTAAATTCAAGTGAAATTTCCTCAAAACCCTTTTAGAGATGATACGGTGCATTGATCTATAGAGTTGTAGAGTTAAATTCGAACTAGAAGGTCGAATTTCATGTTTTAATGGTTGTTGTAGGAGCTGGGCAGAGTTCAATGAATCAATGGTCGAGATCACATTTGATCTTGAGATCAATGGCTCAAATTCATTTTAATAAATTTTAATAAATTTGATATTTTTTAAGTTTGGAAGGTTTCTAGATTGACGGTTGAGATTCATTTTCAGCAGTTGGGAAAATGATCCATATCGACATTTTGGATTAATTTTTTATTGTTGGGAGGTTGGAGAAAATCAATGATCGAGATCAATCTAAACGAAAGATTGACGATCCATATTTGTTTGGGAATTTGGCCAAAATTTCTAAGTGTCGAAGTTCACCAACAAAATTTACTGATGGTCGATGGTCAGATCGACGAGTTCGACAAAGAGTTTGGTTCGACCAAAATAAATCTTCAATGGTTGAAGGTCGTTGATTAGGGATTGGTGAAAATAGAAAAGTGTTTCGATTGACCAAAATAAATATTTGATCACTGATGGATATGGTCGAGGATCGACATAATTTGGTGGGATTTTTCATTCGACCAATAGAAATCTTCGATTATTGATGGTTGATGATTGGGCGTCAACAGATTTAGAAAGGTGTTTTAAATTCATCCAAAATAGATGGTCGATCATCAATGAAGGAAAAGAGGATGATGACAAGTCATGTCATGTCAACATCCATGTGTCATGCCACGTCAACCTATTTGATTCCCCTGGATGATGTGTCATGCCATGTCATCATAATTGCCACATCGAACAAGAGATGGTCGATAGCCAATGGTCGGGGTTCAACGAAATTGTAACTAAGTTAGTCGTTAAAGGAATTCATCAATGGTTGATTTTTTATTATCGAGGATCGAAGCGATTCCTGGAAAACTTTTGGTTTGCAAAGAAAAATGGTCTATGATTGATGAATGACAATCGAGCGTCTGGGATATCAATGGAAAAGTTTGGTTTACAAAAGAAATCGTCGATAGAGAGAGGGCCAACGATCCAAATTTCTTTTGATTTGAGATCAATGGTGTAGATTGAAGGGATGATATAACATGAAGTAGGGAAGAAGTTATTGGTGGGCCAATGTTCGATGCCATGTCATCACCACATCACTACCAGGTCATTAGACACGTTAGTAATTTTCCACGTAGGCAAGACTGTCCATCAATTTTAAAAACAAAACAAGTTTTGAGCCATTTTCTTATTTTGGCCATAATTTAAGCATATTAAGTCGAAATGAGGTGAAACTTTCGAGTTTTTTCCACAGAGAGGAGATCTAAAAAAGTTACAGAGAGGGCCATTTCCCATTTATACTTGGATTTGTTAGAAATTGCAAAATAGTGGTTTTTAAGTATCTGGGTTCAAATCAAGATAAAATCCTTGGAGAGAGTCCAGAAGGAAGACATGGAAATAAATCATGAAGGAATTGAATAAATTCTTTGGGGATTAGAATGGGGATGTTGAAATAGGCCAAAATCCACTATTACAAGCCACTTTTGGGGGATTTTTGAGATTTTCAAAGGAAAAGTGACCACAGGTCACAAAACTGGAAAATTGTTTTTACTCAAAATTTTATATATTCATTAATAAAAACAACTTTGGTTTAGTGAAATTTTTCAGAAGTGCACAAATTGGGAGATAACTAGTTTTGCTAAAAATTCTAAGTCTAGAAAAAGGGGTGAAAATGAAAAAGTTGTCATTTTCAGATTGTTGTAGTTTTTTACTAGAGCATTAAATTGAAAAATAAGAGTTTTTATGAAATACCTATCATTATTTTTATCTATGTCTCATAAAAAAAATTCTCCAATTCCTGACATATTTTCTTCTGGAGTTGACAGAAGTTGACCTTTCAATAAAATTATACTAGTGGAGAAAATGCACAAATGGGGTGAAAATAGATTTTTCAGGAAGCCATAACTCTCAACTCAGAGATCAAATTGAAGCATGAGCATGGTCATTGGAGATTTAATCCAAAGTACAACATGATAGAAGATATAAGTTCTGCAAGGGAGCATCATTTGTTTTCCATAAAGTTGCAAGAAAATGTGGAATTAGTTTCCATGAACCATGTAACTACTTGATATAAGTAGTTTTCCAAATAATGTCAAAATTTAGAGAAACATTCCCCGCTAATAGAGTTGAGTGACATAGGTGATGTCTAAGTAAGGAAGAGTATTGAAACTCATGATAGTGCATATAAATAAGTATAGAGGTGCACTTGAAGTGAAATAGCCTAATTATGGGAAAAAGGTGGTTGAGTTTATTAACAGGGCATCGATAATGAGAAAATAAGCACTCCAACAAAGAGCGTTGTGTGGAGGGATTTCTAGAAATGGGATAATATTACAAAAATGAGGATTGTGTGGGTCTATTCTAGACTAATCCCAATTTCCATTGGACAAGGAAGTAGGTCAATATTGTGCAGTGGGTTGAAGCATGAGAGAGATATAAAGGGAAGTGCAGGGATGCAGAGTAGGTGATGCAAGGATGACAAAGAAGATCAGAGGAATATTAGTATTCGGCTGATGTAGATTCTGAATGACTTGTAAAGTACAATCAATATAGGTACTCACACAAGGTATGAATATAATAAACAAGGAACTTCATAAGCATGCACAGGGAGTAAGGAGAACTCATAACTCCATAGCCTTGAAGATAGAAATTTAGTGAAGGCTACAAGCTTGTTGGAAGAAAAGGAAAAAGGATGTCATGAGATGAAGTGTGACTCATGAGTGGATAAATCATCTCTGTGTTCAAGCATCGGAATGCAGGAAGAAGGAATTGTTATATATGATCTAGAAAAAAAATTCTAAAGTATCCAAGGCAAGAAAGTTGTATCTACTATCAGAGTGTGCAACAAAAGTAGATTGTAGGTGAGAATGGAGGAATGTAGCATTTCAATTGGAACAGAGTGGTCTTTAGTGGCCAAGTAGTGCTTCACAATGAAGTGAATATAGGTATTTAAAATTGAGCAAAGCTATGGATGGCAAAGAGTATTAGAAAGATGGCATAAAAGAAATATTTCATAATGTTGAGATGTCAATCAATGATAATGATATTTCAAGTCCAGTTTGGTCAAGGAAGTGGGGTTGGTTAATTAGATTGCAGTGCTAATGTTTAGCTAGAGTAGTGCATGTTACAGCACTATGAATATTGAGAATTTTATCCAAAATGTTGGGACAATATTCTCTGCATAAATGAAGCAGTTGTGAGATGGCAGCACTAGTGGATCTAGTGGATAAATATGTAGGATGGCCGAGTAGGGCTTGGATGGAAGGTTTAGAATAAGGTCCAGTGATGCACATTTGAGAAGAATCATAGTGCATAGGGCAATGGGGTTCTCTAGGAATTCAAGGGCAGTCATCTACAACAACAAAGCTAAATAAATAGAATCGATGCATGATTCATACAATAAAGATAGAATACATGTGCATAAAATAGGCATGAAAGATTGAATGTTTGGTGCATATTAATGTGTGTTTGTGCATGTGGGCATGCCTGAACATTCTGGTGGTATGAGTATAGACTAAGAGTATTTTGTTGATATATATATGAAATAATGATGTTATGATATTTGAATAAAACTAATGATAGATTGTGTATCCAGGAAAAATGATTATATCACGATGATGTTGTTGCTTAGGGTATCCATCCATATGAAGACAAATGAGGATGTTGGAAATGTTGATCAAGATATTGGTGAAGGGAGCTCATGAGCTTCTACAAAGTACCAGTTGATCAGGTAGCATCAAGTAAATTGATAATATCCATGCATGTATGAATTTGTGGTTGTTATGATGTATAAATGCTCAAGGGAATTGAGGTAATAATCCCTCAGTCGAATTTAAATATTTGAATTGATGTAAAGGCAGGAGGCCTTGAGTATGAAAATATTATTTGTTGCTTGAATGCATTTATGGGAAATTTAATTGCATATTGTGTTGTGTTGGTTATTAGATCATAACCAAGTTAAGTCATTAGAAATTACTCATGTTGTAGAAATGGATGCCAATAGAGATAGAAATGTGTGAGGCCATGATGAGATTGGATATGGAAAATCTCTAGCACCATACAAGTGCATAATGGTATTCCCCAGTATAACTGATGTTTGGACTACAACCTATTTTCCGACACAGGAGAGAACTAAGAGAATTATATTCCTAGTGGTGTGTATGGGTTAAAGAGGAAGGTATCCAAATGATAGGACAAGGGAATGGGAAAGAGTTTGAATAGTGTGTTGAGACATTGGCTAGATTTTCCAACTCACGTGGTGGAATACATGACATCGATATATGGTATTCTGGCATTGGGTAAATGTGTCTATGGGAATTGGTAGATTGGGTTTAATTATTGGTAATGTTTGATTGCATTATGAAAAGTTTGGTTGTTGGTAATGCATATGTGAGGAATGATTGTTTCATTCCATTTAATATGAATAGTAGTTGGAAGTGATGGGATTTCTAGATTAACATAGTTTTGAAAACCACTTCATGGACTAAATGCATGTGTTATAGTGAATGATAGCTTCATTCTAGATAATATGATTAATGATTTAATTCCATTTTTAAAGTGAATAATGGTTGGAAATGATTGAATTTCTTGTAAATTACAATTCTGAGATCATTTCATGAACTGTTGAAAATTGTTATGATGTGCTAACAATTTCTTTGGTTGAATTAAAATGAGAAAAATTGTAGGAAAAATGGTCTTGGATATGGAAGTGGTGTAATCCCATAAGGAAGACAGATGCATGTTGTTGCAAGAGTCAAACATCTTGAGAAGAAATCTTGTGCTTGGGAAACTTAGTTTCCTATATGTAAAACAGATTTGAACATTAATATGCAAAATTTCTATGACGATATCTCATAATGATTGTATATGTGTGATATAGATGAGATGATGGCTATTAAAGCTAAGAAATATTGGAAAAGAGGATATTTTTATGACACTGGAACCCTATGATTGGCATGGGTTACAAATTTCTAGTTAAATTATGGTAGTGAGTTAGAACTCCCCTTGCACAAGAACACTTTGGAAAATGATGGATCATCTGAGGGGTTGTGTAGTAGTGAAGGGGATGTTTGAGACTAGAGGGTGAGGATGGAAAGGGGTAGGGAAATCAATAATGCTTATGACATGGTGGCCGGAATCATGAGGGTGTGTCAGAAAATAACAGTGAGCTAAATTTTTGTCGTGTCTTCTCGTGAAATAGAGAAACAACCATATGAATAAGTGATTGAAATCACTATGTTAGTTATGTTGAAAGATGGGTTAATTGTTGTTTAGTTATTTTTAAATTTTCCCTTATTCACTATTGCTTGAATGATGTTTTTGCGTATGTGATTTTATGTGACTGGATGCTTTTGTGTGTTTGTTTCATCATCATTGTGTATGCTTAAGTTGATTGCATTATGTTTTGATTGTTATGGGAAGTGCATGAGATTGTATGTCATGATTGTGTATTTAATTTCCACCAGAGTTGTGTTAAGATGTTGTGTAGGAGGCACAATTGCAAATGTTTGATAGTTGGAGATTGTGTTATCATAGTTGGACTTCCTAGAGCCACAACTCATAGACTTCTTGTTCGACCTTGCACTGGAGCCCTAGAGGGAGGTGGGAAGGCTCAAGGGATTATGTGTAGTGAAGGGGGATCCCATTCCTTAGCTTGTGCGGATTGAGGGGAACGAGAGTTTGTTAGTTGGAATTGTTGTGGGAATCAACAAAGTATGAAGAATATGGAAACTAGATCCAGATAAAGGTGGTGCAGGCCGTGGAGATTGATAAGATGTTGGTTGGATTTGTTTCCAGAATGATTAATTGTGAAATTATCTTGCATGTTTAAGGCCAGGGAGCCTAATTATCTATGGTTTTTGGACCAAAGTTCCTATGTATGTACATTTTTGGGGCCAAGGTTCCTATGTACCTATGTTTTGGACTAGGGTGCCTATGTAATTTTGTTTAGGTTGGAATTCCTATGTGATTTTGGGTCAGAGAGCATATATGTCGATTAATGGTTGAGGAGTCAGAATTGTGAAATGAATGTACACTTGTAGGGTGTTGTGAACTAAAGACAGGGAAAAAAATAAAGGGGAGGGGAATGTAACATCCCTAGATTTAATCCGCATGAATTTTGATGTAATTGTGTAAATGTGATTTAGGATGGTGAGTCGGTGTGTTGGGGTGAAGAGTTTGTATTAGTTTAATATAGTTGAATGCCAAATGGTATATTATGTGCATGGAAATAGTTAATAAAAATAGTAATCATTGGTTGTGATTACTCCTCACGAGGCTCCTCTCACACTGGAGTTAATCACGAGGTCACGTGAGGTTGGTTGAAGGGATATCCCCCTGATACCTTCTTAGTGTCAGAGATATTTCTGGGGATCTATTCGTGTCTGGGGATATTTCTAGTGCCTTTACCTCCGTGAGAGGTGGTACTTTCAAGGTTTCAGGCTTTTCTACCATTCCCATACGGTGGACCTAACTTACTACTGCTTTCCTATGCATCGGTTATACATTGGTTTCTTAGTTTCTTGACTTAGGTGCCACATAGGTTACTTACAGGGGTTATTATGCAAGTACCATGGGTCAGATAAGGGTCGGACATCACACATACTTTATGGAGGATTACCTCTCCAGGAGGATCTGACCAACTAGTTGTTAATCCCACAAGGGCCCTTAAAATTGATTCTAATACCTCTGATATTTAGCAAGGAGTCTCAGACCCCTCTTGGGTGAGAGATACGTTCTTTAGGGAGAGAGGCCACTTCCAGCCACTTTACCCCGCTTGTGTGCATATTGGTCATTTGATTTTTGGTGTGCTCTTTGATTACTAGTTGGCCTTAGGATTTTTCACTGAGTTTTCATTATCATGGATAGTGGAGTTCCTTTGGATCCCTCATTTACTGCTACCCCCCCACCCCCCATGATGTTCACTCATTTCATGGGGGCAAATCCATTCATTTTTTATAATGGTATGCAGAACTATGATGCTCAGTCCAAGCCTTGGGTCTCTAGTCATTTTCCTGTTGATATGCCAAATGTGCCTTCAAATTTTCCATCCTCTCCCTGGCCCAATTGTATGAATCCTAGCATTGGATACGGAGGAACCATGGCCCCACTACCTACATATTCATTTGATATGATTCATGTCCCTCAACCAACCCTCACTGTGGGAGGTTGGAACCACCCCTCTTACGGATCTAGTCCTAGCTATGCTCTTTCAGGAGCTAGTGCTCAAATGGGTACTTATTCTACTTATTACACCCCATATGTGTATCCTTCATCCACCATACCTATTCCTTCAAACACTTTTCCCATGGCGGGTCCTCATATATCCTCGGGTGTTTCATTCGGGGAAAATCAGTTTTATGGTTTGGGATACCATCTTCATGGAACCCCTTCACAAGGGGGAAACATATATTCTCACTTGAATAGTCCTTATCATACTTTTGTCTCTTCACAGACTTCAGTGATGATTCCCATACACACCTCATTGGATCAGTTAAGCGGAGGATACTACCTTTCTGGATAGGGACAGGGGGTAAACCAGGACCCTTCCTGTCCTACAATGTTTCAAAGCCAATATTTTCCTAGACCTTCGTATCAAATGCCAGCTCAACACTAGTTCAGTAACTGCAAGTCATACTGGAGATCCATCACCAACCACTGCCAGTCATGTTGTAGATGGGTCGACAACCTCTGCAAGTCATGTTGAAAACCCTCACCCATCCACTGTTATTCATGTTAGGGGCATCACTCTAGTCGCCACGATTCATGTCAATGTCACATCTCCAACCTTTTTACATCATGTAGGAGATGACTCTCTCACCTCTGCCAGTCACGTTGAGAGCATGTCTCCAGCCGTTGAGAATGATGTTAGGGGCATCGATAAGCCTAGACGCCTCAAATGTAAGCCTAAATTCCTTTGCAGGACTTGTGAAGGAGATCACCTTACTCATTTGTGTCCATCTACTACTCGGATACCGGAAGTGTGGTTCTCCCCCAAAGGCCCTTTGGGTTTTGAAGTGTCTATGGTTTCCCCACATCCTGTGTCTCCTTTGATTGACATGGCAATAATTCCGCTACAATCTTCTCTTGACCACACCCCCGTTGTCGAGAGTGGTGTGTCCCCTATACCTGTTATCGCACATCCTCTTCAACCTAGAATTGAAGAAGTGGTCGTACTAGTGCAGTCTCTAGTCAATCCTACTCTCCTTGTGGAGGGTGATGCATCCTTCAACCACGTCATCAACATTCTTGATAACTCTCCTTATGGACAAGAGAGAGTTTTTCTCTCCCCGAGTACTCCCCATCCAAGTCCTGAGGAAGTTCCTTGTGATTGGGATGGTCTTGTGGGGTATCCAATGCCCCCCCCCCTATGTCGTTTCTGGTAAGAGACATCATATGATATATCATGGAGACGATAACCTCCGTTAGCACTCTATCCTCCTCAACTTGGAGAGATTTGGGTTTTCCCAAGCTTATGTCGGTTATTCGTAAGATACTGACATTCCACAAAATTCCAACACGGGAGCCTTTGCCTCCCCCATGACATGTCGCCTAGAAACCTCTTAGTGAGTCTGAGTTAAGCTCTTTTTCGACTCATCTAAAAAGAGAAAATATTGTCGAGTGATTTGTCCATTTCACACTCGTTAAGTTGTACTTGAAAGGTCATGAGTCTTAGTTAAGCTCTTTTCCAACTCATTTTCAAAAATTGAAAAGATTTTTGAGTGAACTTGTCTCTTTCACACTCGTAAATTGGATTTGAAAGGACGTCTATTTGGCACACGTTTATCCCTTTTTTCACATCAAGTAGTCTAAATGTCATGAAAAAGGACATTTTTTGGGATTAAGTTGTGATTGCATCTCATGACCTTGCTTGCAGTATTTAGCCTATAATCAGTTCTCGTTTGCGTTGTAAACCATTTACCTACTATTCGTAAGATACTGACATTCCACAAAAGTCCAACACGGGAGCTTTTGGCTCCCCCATGACATGTCGCTTAGAACCTCTTAGTGAGTCTGAAGCGTTTCTCTTTTCCGACTCATCTAAAAGAGAAAATATTGTCTAGTGATTTGTCCATTTCACACTCCGCTGCTAAGTTGTACTTGAAAGGTCATGAGTCTTAGTTAAGCTCTTTCCAACTCATTTTCAAAAATTGAAAATATTTTGAGTGACCTTGTCTCTTTCACACTCGTGAAATTGGATTTGAAAGGACGCCTATTTGGCATGTGTTTATCCCTTTTTTTCACATCAAGTAGACTCCAATGTCATGAAAAAGGACATTTTTGGGATTGTTGTGATTGCATCTCATGACCTTGCTTGCAATATTGATCCTATAACCGGGCCTCAAGCTATGCTTAAACCATTTACCTCAACAGCTTTTGCATCATCAACCAAGAGCCTCATTTATATCCTTCATAATTTGACACCCTATACCTAGGAGGGGAACATTCCCCAAGGTCTCCATCTCCCCGCATGCACTCCTTTCATTGGAGCATAGGTATGTCTCCACTCCATTGAACTAGTTTCTACATTTACACTCATTTCCCTCCTCTATATCATAGAATTCATTTGTCTATGAAAAAACAAAAAAGATGGGCAGGAAGGGAGTATTATATTATATTGGCGCATTCATGTCAGCCTTTAAACCGAAAGGCACAAAGTTATCGAGTCCATTTATCATCATAATTTTGGGTTTAGCATGGCTTTAGAAGTTGATCTCGTTACAGAGTCTTCTCTACCGGATCGTTACTCTTCTAGTCCCCATGGATAATTTCATTTGATGCCTCCTACATCTCATGGTTTCATAATTGATTCTATGTTACCAGAGTCTTCCATATTTCTCATGATCTCATTCAAGGGAGGTCTATCAACATGTGTCGGCCATTTTCATAACTCTTGACTTTTCATGTCATCCATACCCTTAGATTATCTTAGAATCACATATTATTATAGTCCTATCATGCACCCTCGGTCCTATCATTATTGGTAGGTAACCTTGAACCCAACAAATGTATTAATTTCATCATTGGTCATTGAATGGTGGTTTCCTCAGGTTCTAATTTCCAAGAAGACACCTATTCACACGGGTTTTGTGTAGTGTCTTGATGCCATTATCCTTATTGGTGGTTTCCTCGCTTTGTCATCATTTTCCTCATCTCGATGTTATTCAAAGGGTCTTTTCATGCACGACTTGCACTTGGTACACATGAAATATGCAATGTGGTTGTTGGTTCGTGAACATGTTCTTTTCTCGCTCGATTTCCTCCAAATCATGAATCTCTTTCTTTATACCTCATGTTGAATTATGAGATGCCTTAATGCTCTCTCTTTCTGGGTCTCCATCCATCGAATTCAACTAAACTATTCTCGAAATGGGACCTAGAGTCTTATGAGTACCTTGGAGCTTGGGTACTCTTGCAGTCATTAGTGGAAGGTTCTCTCGCCATCAATAGTTGGGAATACATTAATGTCTCATGATCGATGGATTCTTCAAGTGTTTGACACCGACTCCTTTATTCACACTTGTAAGAATGTACTTGGTGCCTTGATATCTACTTTCATTATCAGTAGGTTGTCTCACGTTTGTTAATGGTATACCTCAATGATCGGTAATCAAACGATGTCTCATTGTGTTTGACCTCAACTCCTTTATTCACATGATGTAGACTTGCACCCTCGGTGGATTGTGTAGAAGACTTGAAGACATCAGTATGTGGCCACAGCTTTCCTAAGTTGTTCCTTCCTTTCATTGGACCAATACCTATATGACTTCAGTGATCATGGGAGATCATATTGTACTCCATTGTATAACAGATATCTTCAGATTGATTTTGAGACTGGTTCTACTGGTCCTTGTTCGTGACTGTGACTGCCTTTGGCATGTAACTGCATTTGTATTTCCATATTCATGGCCACCGACAGTTGTTTGGTATATTTTTCACATGGATCTGCAGTGTAATTCAAATTGGTAGTCATGTATGCAAATTCAATGCAGAATGTAATGAGCAACTATTTCTTCCAGTTGGTTCCCGATCACTCCACTTTTGGGTTTTTTATAATGTATTTCGGCCATCACAGATACTCCTCTGACCTCACACATTAGGGGGCATCTGTTATAGCAATATTTGCCTCACCCTATGCAATCTTGCACAGAAGGCCTTTTTCCATTTCCTTATGCAGACTTATCATCACTCTTTGTAAATCCCAGAGCTAAAAATACATATTTTTCCACATGTACGCACCTTGCCTACTATACAGTATGCGTATATGCAGAATGCGCCACTACATCCCGCATACATCAAAATTTGTGCCCAAAAATGAAAATTGGTGTCGATTGTCCATGTCACGACAAGAGATATATGATCCTTGGCCTTCCATATACTGGAAACATTTCGAATCGGCCCTTCAGTTCCATTTGAAGGCTATAAATGGCCCAATTCCAAGCTATGGAAAAGAGGAGAAATAATTCAACTTTGAGAGCATGCTTACTCTGGAGAAATTATTTACTTCATATTGAGTTTGCATCCCTTTGTCCTTTAATTCTGAACATATTTTTCATCCCCCAAGATCTTCCCTTATTGATTGATAAATTTATTGTCTCTCTTCTATGAGCTTGCCTTTGGTGGAGGATTGAAGTGGTGGAGGCCCAACTGGAAGGAACTTAGTTTCTTGGTTCCGAACCGTGTTGACACTGAAGTCTGTAACATTTTCACTTATGTTGATCATATATTAATAGAAATACTCTTTTCTCATCCAATTGATATCTTGCAAATATTTGAATTATTATTCCATGGGCGTATTTTTCATGTTTATTAATGGATTATGCTATTGAATGTGCTATCATCATTTATTATCACCATATGCTTTCTTTGCTTGGTTTTTGAGGACTAGTTGCAAGTATATTGCTTTGGGTCAAGTGCTCAATGGTGGACTTCATCGAACATCTGGATGAGGTAGGACTTTCATCTTATCTTGCTAACATATTTGTTTACATAGCATACTTGAGAATAGAGTTGTTTTCTGCAGTCATTCCCACCTGTTGTGGTTTACCCTAGCCATAGAGAGATTTTCCTCATAACAATATCCCTATCAGTGTTAAGATATGATCTTATTTGAGAGGGAGTAATGAATTTATCAAGGGAGACAATATTAGAGGGTTCACAAATTGAATTGTTAGGACCTTTTCATTAGTCAATAGGAGAACCTAGATGGAGGTTATCACTAATACCATTGAATGAAGTAGTCGCATCAAAGAATTCTTCGTCTTATGGGAATAATGTAGTTGAGAGTTAATGATTTCTTTTGGGTTTTGGGGAAGAAACATGCATGGATTACCTCAATGATGAATGAATATTCCCATCCTCTAAGACTAAGTCGTGAGGAGGTGGTTCTAGAGACATGGGATCATTTTTGGGTGGAGTGGATGTTGCACAACTTGTGTAAGTGGACACATAGTGCATGGACTCAATGTGAGAAACATGATGTGAGATTCTATTCTGAAAATCCTGTTGGGGGGGGATCAGTGTAGGAGAGTTGATCAAGTGTGATGATGTGTCCCTCATGTGGTAATATCATGAATCGAAAGAGTCAATTCACCACAACACTCATGGCATAGATGAAATCACATCCCAGGAGAATATTATAATCCACCGGACCATCCATGACAGTAACATTGATCAAAATTGTATTACCCCCTAACTCAATGGGGAGATTAGGTAAGATCCCTAAGGGGGAACAGATGGCACCATCAAAGGATCTCAACTCAGTCATTGATGGGAGAAGAGTAGGGGATCCTAGGTGTTCCCAAGTTGATGAGTACATAATACATGAGGATGTCCCATTGTTCAGTGCAGACCTATTTTGAGAAGGAAGTCTATGTTGGGCGTAGGCTTATTTTTGGAGAAGGATCTATTTTGGGGAAAGACCTAACTTCATAAGCAAATGACCAAATTTTTTAGGGAAAGCAACAGGTGGCAAGAAAGTAGCATGCAGAAAAAGAAGGAAAAGCAGCATGCAAGAGGAAATGGAACGTGGCACGTAGGCAGGCAAGCCTAACCATGATAGGGTTAGGGTTTTTGAAAAATATTGTAACATATATAAGCCATAGAGTAGTATAAATAAGGACCTAGGAGGTCTAGGATGAGAGTATTTGATGTGAGGAGAGGAAAAGAGGATTGATTGTTGTTATTTTGCGGATTGTTGATTGTAATAAGTCTTGTAGAAGAGTTGAATAAGGTAATATTTGAGGGTTAGGTCACCGGATGAGGAGCCTGGTGTGATCTAGTCCACCTCACAGAGGGTTCTTACCTTCACCTTGATTGTATTACTGAATATGTAGTGTGTGGAGTGCAAGATTTTGCAGCAAATTAAATAAAAGAGCAGAGAAGTCAAATCTTTGTGGACATAGCCCCAGGAAGGGGTGAACCATGGTAAACTTTGTGTAATGTCATATTGTTAATGAATGTTTATTGTCTATTTATTAATATCTTATGAATGAATGGTTTAACTCAAAATATTAGTATGCATGCATAGGTTTAAATATGAACAAATCATAGAAGCACTTGAATAATTAACAATGATAATGCACAAGGAAGAAAGAACACAATTATATATCCCCACTCATTCCTAGACTGCAATCACTTGAGTATTGTAGTCGCCCATAAAATTTATCTCGGGTGAGACTGTGTGGTGCACCTTGTGCGCAGCGATGTCGTCTAGTTTATCAGGAGGGCCGATAGTTTTTTAGGGATTTGCTGGAAACTTGTTGAGATCTGAACCTAGGTCAGCCTAAGAAGAAGAGAATAACCAACAAATGGTTATGTTGTCGATTGGAACTGCATAGGATTGAGTGAATGGGATCCTTGGAATAAATGCACGGAGAATGAAAGTATAGAATGGAATGTTTAGGCCATGGAATCTGACAAAGAGATTGAAATATGGTTGAAAACAAAGGACCTTGAGTTTTCCCATAAGGACAAAAGAAACCCTAAGTTAACACAGCACAAATATCTCAGCAAATATGTGTTCAGCGACTTGCATGAGGTATTTTTCTATGATTTCTCGCATTTGTTGTAGGAGTGGTTATTAAGGTTAAAATACAACCACCCTACAAACCAAATCAAAAATCTAGAGTGGAATCTTGTAGAAATCATGCAGTTACAACAAGTTAATAACAAATTTGCATACATAGTATATTTCCAGTTAGACAGTATTGTTACAGGGTTTATCACTGAATTTGTAGTAGATGTCGCGAATTCCTACACCGCAGCAGAGAAATATTTTCTAAAGGGACCCAGAGGTAGATACATCATATTGATGTATACTTCAATCAAGATTTTGTTGTATGACAACGGTGTGATTACCATGGAATCAGACATTTAAACTTCCCTGTGTGCATGGGGGAGGGGGGAAAGCACTGACAGGAGGTTGAGATGTGGAAAAGGAGATGGATAAAGGAAACAATAATGAGGACATAGACCCAATCATGATGGAAGAAGATCAAATAAATCAGATAATGGCAGAAGCTAGAAAGACGCACAGCAGAATACCCTACCAATATAAAATGAATAACAAGAAGAGATCCATAGTTGATAGAGAGGGCTGGAAAGAGATGAAGAAGAGGTAGAGGATCTTCAGGCTGTGGAGTAGATTAAATAAATCCTATGTGAAACATATGAAAGGAAAATAGAAGGTCCAAGGTCAGGGACAGAAGGCATAACTCCAATACAGATCATCGTTAGTGTGGAATCTACAACCCCATGTGTGACTAAGACACCAGAGAGAACACCAGCATTTAGACAACCAAATTTTGGTGGGATAAAAATAGCAGGATACACACCCAATCAAAGAGCATCAACTGGGGAAGCTAGTTTAGGAAGTAACATTCAATTATATACACCACGTGGAGGCATTCGTTCAACACAGTTCAAAATGGAAGGACATGATCCCATGATTAGATTACCATAATTTCGGGGAGAGGCATCAGAGGACCTTGAAAAGCAATTATTCATCTGTGAGAAGATATGGGAAGAAAATAATATCACATATGAGGATACCAAGCTCACGCAATTAGATATTACACTAAGATACCATCAACTGGACTGGTATATGACCCTAGATGTAAACAGTCCACAGGGAATACCAAATACTATTGCAGATGTGAAAAAAATATTGGTAAATGAATTTTAGAAGCTCGGCTTAGAAGACCAATACATGAATGAAATGATTGAAATCAGACAAAAACCAGGTGAGTTTGTTTTGGAGATTGATCATAAGTTCAAACAACTAAAAGTAAAGTTGAAATATGCAATTACTGACATGCAACATAGGCACTTATTTGTGAACTCACTATTACCATATTTGAAATACCCATTAAGACAATAGAAGTTCCAAACTTAGTCGAGGCTTTACAGGAAACCTTACAACTGAAAGAGAACCAGTATCAACAGACAGATCTAGCAATAGAGGAGTTGAAGGAGGATTTGAAGAATCTAACATTTCAACTTAACTAGAATAAGGGTAAAGAGAAAAGAGAAGTTGTTTGGTGTACCCTATCCAGGACATAAGGACACCATAAGAACGAATGTCCAACTTTTGCGCAGTATATGGAAACAGAGGTGCCAAACCCATTGCCAATAGGAGGACCATGTTGTCATATTTTCAAAATGCATGGGCATGATCCATATCATTATCCAATGATGCATAAATATAAGACAGTACCAAAAAGTTCATATTGCATTTTTTGTAAATCAGTGGATCATAATGATAAGGATTGTAGAATGATGGAGATCATGAGGGAAATAACTTTAGATATTTATAGGGTGAAATAAGAAATGATGACAAGACAAGCTACAACTCAGTTCATCCAAGTACAACCACCATACAACAATGTGTTGCATCAATACAACAATGTGAAACAACAATACAACAATGTGCAGTCACAGTATTATAATGTGTAGCCACAATATAACCCCGCATAGTATAACCAGGTACCTCAATACAATGCACCAAATGGATATCGAGGTGGATATAGAGAGGACGAGGTATACAAACATTAGTGTGCCACAACTTCCAACAACCATGGCATTATGCAATATATTGTCCACTCCCACCCACGACATGTATGTATTATTATGCAGTAGACCATGACACAGAATACTTCCCAACACTCTTGGGGAAGATCTAGGAAAAAAGAAACTAGAACAACCAGAATGTCCAATGGATTTCTTCAAAAGCCAGGGATGATGGGAGAAACATCAATATAGTCACTCGAGGATAATCCAAGAAAATAACTGATGCAGTAACAAGAGATTTGGCTTAGCACCAATGGGTTAAGAAGAACACTAAGTCACAGAAGCAGTTTGACGCACAGAAAGAAAAGGAAAAATTTAAGGAGGCAAGACAGGAGTGTCTCAAGCAAAATATTGTGTCTACATCAATCACACAGCAACCTCAAAACCCACCAATATATGGGATGCCATTCTCAATGGAACATACCAATAAAGAACAACCTCTAGAGCAAGTAAGTACCATAAAGACTTTTATGAAATCTTGTGTTAAGTTATTGAATGACCCATCATCTGTTAAGGTCTTACAAAATATGATAGAAAAATGTAACACAGAGGTGGAAGGGAAGTTAGAACAGAAAACATTCAATCATCTCCATACAAGAAGAAGGACAAGAAGAGAATTCAGACTGAATGCCAACATTGGGGATTTCAATATGGGTGATGTTATACTAGATTTAGGCTCTGAAGTAAATTTCTTACCTAAGAATATGTGGAAGTGTATGGGGGAACCTACCCTAGGCTATTATTTTGTCCAGATGAAACTAGAAAATCAACACAGAGTGTTACCTATTGGAAGACTTAAATGTGTGACAGTGGATTTGGATGGAGTGTGCACTATGGCAGATTTTGAGGTAATAAATATAGTGGATGACACAACACTTTACTCATACTTACTTGGATTGGATTTGGAATTCAATAACTAGGCTATAATCAAATTGAAGACAAGAAAATTGACTTTTGAATCAGAAAAATATAGAGTCATTTCACCATTGGATCCTTCGGAAGGAGAAATATTTGTAGAGGCCACTTGTTTGGATCTAGAAGAAATAAACCAGTTTTACATAACCACCCCATGACAGGAGGATTATGTTAACCCAACTGTAGATGGGGTACTTAGCTGGAGAAGCATTACATCATTTTCTTCCAACTCAAACACAGGTTTGGAGAATTGGCAATGGTTGTTACATGAAGTTTCCACAAGGATGTGCACAAGAATAGATCACACAGTAAGATGGGTTGGTATAGAGATAAGAGAACCTCCAATTTTTCATGGGATAAATGACTTATATGGATTCTTGACAAAATAAAAAGAGGAAGTGCTAAAAAATCATAGGCTCTTAGCCCTAGATATTTCACTTAAGGCCACACCCATAAGATGGTGGGGTGTGCACAAAGAAACAATTCAGGACTAGTATCAGTGTAAATGACTACTGTGCATTAGATTTGGCATAGAGCAGAGGAGAAATAAAATGCCAAGGTATGATGGGAAAGGAACACCAATGGAACACTTGGAGAAGTGAAAGACACAATAGAGGATGACACCACTACAGGAATGACCTCATAATTTTATCCATACATTGTAAGGAAACCCAAAGAACTCGCATATAGACTAGAAAATGCGCAAAGGCATAACATAATGGACAGGATTATAGAAAAATTTTGTAGTAACCTTCTCATTTGAACATGAGAACCCCAACATTGATTCAACACTAAAGCTGATATGGGGAGTGATATTTTCTTATGAACCAAAAGTGGAAATCATGACATAGTATCAACAACAAAATAGATAGACAGTCAAATAATTACTTTCATGCTATCATGTTGAAGAGGAAGAACCAGATGAAGATGATCTGTGCAAAATTTAGATTATAGATATTGAGGGAGAAAGAGAGGTAGCAGGTCCATCTATGGAGTCAGAAGTATTTGTTGCACCAATCAAAGTTAATAAAGTCAATATTGGGATGAATGAAAATCCTAAAATGGAAAGTATTGGAGACTATTGGGATGAGCAAACAGTAGAAAGAATAACATAGTTATTGCACGAATACAGTGACATGTTTCCAACAACTTTTACAGAGATGAAATGAATAGCAGGAGAGATAGGAGAGATGAAGATACCCCTCAAACTTGAGGCTACACCTATCAGGAAAAGACCTTATAGACTGAATCCAGTGTATAAGCAGAAAGTAAAAGAAAAAATTGATCGAATGTTGGAAGCTGATATTATAGAACCAGTAGAGGAATCTGAATAGATCATCCCTATGGTAGTCCAAGAAAAGAAGCAAGGAGGGATAAGGATTTGTGTATATTTGAGGAAAATTAATGATGCTTTCTTACATGACCCTTTCCCTACCCCCTTTATAGATGAGGTCTTATAGAATGTGGGAGGCCATGAAGCATATTCATTCACAAATGGATTTGTAGGTTACCATTAGATCAAAATAGCTCCAAAGGATAGGTAGAAAACTACTTTTGCTACAAAATGGGGATCCTATCAATATACAGTCATGCCATTTGGGCTAAAGAATGCACCAACCATTTTTTCAAGAGTATTCATAGTTGGTTTTATGGAATTCATACATTTGTTTCTCAAAGTATATCTGGATGACTGGACTGTATATAGTCTTTTAAAGGACCATGAATAAGTGTTAAGACTAATGATGGAAAGATGCATGCAATTTCATATATCATTAATATCAAGAAATGCATTTTTGGTACCCATTTTGGAATATTGTTGGGACATATAGTGTGTAAACAAGGTTTACTAGTGGACCCTGCTAAGATTGCAGTCATTGTGAATTTACCACCACCAAAGTCAGTGTGACATTTAAGAGAAACATTGGTACATACAGGCTATTACAAGAAATTTATAAAGGGGTATGCACAGATTACTGCACCAATGGAAAAATTGTTAAAGAAGGACGCCATATTTCAGTGGAATGAGGATTGTCAGCAAGGATTGGACACTTTAAAGGAGAATATGGTAAAAACACCTATACTGGTATTTCCAGATTGGGAAAAGACATTTCATGTGCATGTAGATGCATCAGCCATCACACTTGGAGCAATTATGGTGTAGCCAAGAGTAGGGGACTTATACTATCCTATATCCTTTGCAAGAAGAAATTTGTCATAATCATAGTATAATTACAACACTACAGAAAGAGAAGCCCTAGCCATGGTATATGCACTTCATAAATTCAGGCCCTATTTACTGGGTAAACACTTTAAATGTTCACAAAATATTTTTCCCTCAAGTATATAGTCAACAATCTAGTGTTGCACGGGAGGATCTGTAGATGGAAATTACTATTCCAATAATTTGATTTCGAATTGATAGTCAAACCAGGGAAGCTGAATGTAGGACCAGATCACCTATCAAGGGTAACTAATGGAGAAGAACCTACTAACTTGGAAGACAACTTCCCTATGGCACTGTTATTTTCAATACAAGTAGTTGATGAATACTTTGTTGATATTATTGAATACTTAAGAAAATGGGTTGCGCCACAAGAGTTTGGCACTGTGCAGAAGAAAAATATGGTAGTCATAATTGTAGACTATCAACTTATTGTAGGACATTTATACAAGATGAGCGCATATATCATTTTAAGAAGGTGTGTGTTGGAACATGAACTGCTGAGAATTTTAGTAGAATCTCATGAAGGTATAGGTGGAGAACACTATGCAGGAAAAGCTACCGCATAGAAGGTATTGCGCATAGGATTATGGTGGCCAACAGTCCATAAAGATGCCAAGGAATATTTCTAGAAATGTGATGTTTTTCAGAGGGTTGGAAAACCCAACAGAAGGGATGAGATGCCTCTAAGACCACAAGTGACTCTACAGGTATTTGAAAAATGGGAAATAGACTTTTTTGGACCTATTAATCCACCAGCAAAAAGGTCAGGAGATAGATATATCATTACTATGACTAAATACTTAACAAGATGGGCAGAAGAAGCACCAGTCAAAAACTGTAGCATAGAGACAACAACACACTTCTTATTTGAGCAAGTGATCACCATATTTGGATGTCCTGGGATTCTAATGAGTGACCAAGGAACTCATTTTATCAACAATATCATTAGGGCTATGAATGAGGATTTTGAGGTCTATCACCAGAAGAGTACATTATACCATCCTCAAGCAAATGGAACAGTAGAAGCTTTCAATAAGATTTTGTAAAAGGCTTTGAATAAGATCTGCAATGTCAATAGGTATGATTGGGACTTGAAAATACCAGCAGTATTTGGGGCATTGAGGACCACATGTAAGAAGTTGGCATGACATAAACCATTCATATTAGTGTATGGGTAGGAATCTGTGGTGCCACTAGAATTTATGGTACCCAGTCTGCACAGAAGCAATTACCAACATGACAAAAAGAGGCACAGTACAGGAGAGGTTAAGTCAACTAATGGAAATGGAATAGGATAGGATTCTGGTAAGATTTCTCCAGGAATTAAAGAAAGAAATAGACAAAAACTGGCATGACAGACATATTAAAAAGAAGATTTTTAAGGAGGGAAACCTAGTTCTGCTCTATGAAAAAAAAAATTCCAACACCCTGGTAAGTTTAGAATGCATTGGATAGGGCCATATGAAGTAAATATTTTCACAGATGGGGGATATGTGCAGCTAAAAGACTTGGGAGGAACAGAAATAAAAGGAATGATCAACGGTAGTCGACTGAAATTGTATAGGGACAATGGACCTACTAATTCTTAAAATTTATAGAGCAGTAAGAAATTCATGTATATAGTGTACTATAGTAGATATTAGGAAATAAAACCCATAAAAAGGAAGTGAAAAGTAGAAAAATAAGAAAAAAGTAGAAAAAGAGAGAAAATACAAAAATGCTGGGGAATATCGTGCACAGCAGATAGTGGAATCAACGCGACAAAAAGAAAAAGTGACCGCGCACAGCATATGGCTAACAGGAAGTAAACACAACACACTAGGGGGAAAGTTACAACAAGAAACGTACGACACACCGAAAAATTGAAGCACACTAGAAAATGGGCTAACGGTCGAAAACGCAAAAACCAATCATCGGGGTAAAAAGGCGTGAATTGGGCATTTATGAAACTAAATGAAGCGCACTCAAAAAGATTTAACGCATTAATGACCATCAAATAAGCATATATGATAATATTCAAGGAACTTATGACATCCCATATATAACTAAAACATGGGCCAAACGAGACATATTTTGCATTTACAAACCCGCAAAGCTAAGGAGCAAGATGATAGGAGGTGAATAGGTGAGTTATGAGATTGTAGCAGCCGAAGTTCAAATAGGGAAGGAATAATTACCCATGATGGCACCTCCAAAGGTCATCACACCTAGCCAAATAGAAAGAAAAAAATGCAGTAGCCACAGGTCACCGTAGGAAACGATAGAGGAAGAATAAGTGTTTACACAAACAGAGGGAATTGTTGATATCGACACAATTCTTTCTCCACAGATTGAACCAGTGAATGCCACACTAGTAGAGGAAGAAGGGAAAGCCCAGACAATGGTCGGGATGGACATCGATTCACATGACAGTGCATAGGGCCATGAGCCATTAGCAACAGGAAACCCACATCAACCTTCCAAGGCTGAAGCAACCCACAAAACAAATGGCGGTGACAGTGAAAGGATGGAATCTGACGAGCCAAGGCCACAACATATGGTAGTTTCCACACAGCAGGAGGAAGTGCAACTCAAATATATCATGGGGAAACCAGATTCAGACTGGGAAGAAGGAGAACCAGAGGCTGGATAATCTAGCGCACCTGCACGGGAAAAGGGAAAACAACGCATTGTGAGGTCTCCATGCAAGTATCCTAACGCTTCGATCATTTTGTTACGCTTTCCAGATGGGGTGAAAGCCACACAAAATTTACTGGGTTTCATAGAAAGGT
Source organism: Picea sitchensis (assembly GCA_010110895.2). Lineage (NCBI taxonomy): Eukaryota > Viridiplantae > Streptophyta > Pinopsida > Pinales > Pinaceae > Picea > Picea sitchensis. The sequence goes on along the minus strand of SNQJ01S0020996.1, from coordinate 27,618 downwards.
TTTGGTACGTAGACCACGACGTGTCTGACACCAATAAATTCCCAGAATTTTCACAGCAGGTGTTTATGGAGAGCTTGGGCACAGGGACATTAGGAGATCCAGTTTTTCAACCAAATCAGTGGGTGGAAGGTTTAGTAAATGCAGGGATCCTTAACTTGTTGTATATTCCCCACTTCGGCAGGGGGAAAGATGTGAACAATTGCGTTAAGCATTTGTTGGTGATCCTCCATGGAGGGATTTTTTGGTTGGAAAAACTAGTCTCAATCAATGTGGAACTAATTTCATTCATCATAGAACTATAATCAAATGAAAATAATCCCACACAGTACCTGGATGATAAAACCAAGGAGAAGGCCCTCGTAGAAGAGATGAAGAAAAATTATGGGACAGAAAGGGGCTCACGCAGCATTATTATAAAAAGGATCAGTAATGCAGCCATTCGGATAGCAAAGAAGGTAATGGCATGCAAAATCATCAAAAAAATCGCAAGGAGGAGGTCCCTGCAGGAGTTGTCGCAGTAGAAGCACAGTGCGTAAATGACACCATGCCCATTTGGGCCCCATACTTACTAAATATGTTCCTAGATGACTGTAAGGATGCGCAGGACTTGGGAACCGAGTTCCATTACTCCTAGCTCATTATATTGATAGCATTAATTAGATTGAAAGAGCTTACCTACTCGTATTTTTGCGACAGAGTAGAACGATGTCGCACAGCATGGTACACATCATTGGGAAACACTTATGATTCCAAGAGGAGAAGTGGTAATTCCATCACTTTTGCTCGGTATCTCATAGAAATACAAGATAGCATAGCCAACACATTGAGGATAAATTTGGAAGTGGTTGTGCAGTACTAGAGGATAGCTAACTTTAAGGATACGTGACACAACATGTGGATCCAAGCATGTAGGGATCCATAGAAAGAATGGCTACAACTTTGATTCTTCATCAACGTAGAGGAAGTTGAATGGGAAATGTCATACTAGAAGGATGACTGGAAGATCCCAGTCATCACCAAGGACATGCCAAAAGGGAAAGAAGTGGAAGCAGGGTCATCCAAGACATATGTAAGGGAAATCATCGCGACCAGGAAACCAACACAATAAGTGAAGCTCGGTCAAAATACAGCACCAAAAAATAAGGGCAGCGCCCGAAAGAAGGACGCACAGATAGGAAAGAAAGGTAATGCCCCAACCCAGGAATAACAAGAAAGGGGGGACACAATGACACAGAAAACCTTTTCGGCAACTACTCTACCAGAGACAGGCCCACCCAAATGGCCAATCATCCATTAAGGTGGGCCACACAAGAAGGCCAAGGCCCACAAACAAATATTGGAATACACGATCATCGAGGATGATGTTGATCTAGTCGCAAAAAAGGTGCAGGACCGTGCAATGGAAGAGTATGAGGAGGTCGATAACCAACTAGTAAGGATAAGGAATGAGTTGACTGACATTAAGTGGGGCCTGGAATGGATACAAGCATCCCAAATGCAAGAGAGGGGAGCATAATCAATCCCTTAACCAACAGAAGCAAGGACCAAAAGCAAGTAGAACGAATAAGACACAATCCAAATCGTAATGAAAGCAAGTCCTAGTTTCCAAATAACAGTGGATATGTTGCAAGTCGACGAGGTCATATCACATTTGGCATTGGCTAAGATACCAACAAAGGAATTGTACAAGATACAAGTCAGTGTCACACGGGAAGTGGAATCACAAGACAAAGCAGATACGACAAAATTGTAAGAAACCAGAGATGGAAAGGATGCACTGGAAATTGTGATACAATGTGTCCAATTGGAGACACAGGAGGAGAATAAGCGCACAGATAAATTGGAGTAGAAGTTGAAGGAAGTTGTCAAAAAAATTCCAAACAGCACGTAGGCAGTCGTGAGAAGTGTTAAAGAACAGATTCAAATCATCATGTAGACGCTCGAAGACTATAAGAATGATATTGAGGAACTCAAAGAAAAATTAACTCCATCCACTCCTCTTGAATTTACAGCTGAAAGGGAAAAACAGGCAGCCCTGCAAGTATAGATGATGGAGAGAGAAGCCAAAAAGGTCACAGAACTTTTTGACAGGACCATGCAACTATGGATAACGTTGGAGGAAGATGACAGGGTCCAACAACACAGGAGTTGAAGCAATGACAAAAGGCAATGAGAATTACATATCACTTGAAGGGCGCGCAAGAGATGAAGACCCTGCAGACAGAAATGAATACTGCATAGAATAACAAGCAGGCAAGGAAGGCCTAGTTAGAACCTCTCAAAGAGAAAGCGACACAAATAATTATGGAACTGGAGGAGGAGAAGACAAGGATGAATCAAGATCATGCCAAGAGTGCAGAGTCTCTGAGGGAACACATCACAACGCAGAGGATAGATCAGCTCACATAGAAATTTTTGCAAGTGAGATGCAAAGGGGAAGAATTAGAAGGAAAATTTCACAACTTGGCAGAGGTTGTACAGAGAGCACGCACCACCTAAGTGCCTCAAGACGAGCCACATGTCAGTGTTGGGGGAATGTTGGGCATAGGCCTATTTTGAGAAGGAAGTCTATGTTGGGCGCATGTATATTTTTGGAGAAGGATATATTTTGGGGAAAGACCTAACTTTGGAATAAATGACCAAATTTTGGAGTGCAAGCAACATGTGGAAAGAAAACAGCATGCAGAAAAAGAAGGAAAAGCATCATGCAAGAGGAAAATCAATGTGGCACGTAGGAAAGCAATCCTAAGCATGATAGGGTTAGGGTTTTTTACAAATATTGTAACGGATATAAGCCATAGAGTAGTATAAATAAGGACCTAGGAGGTCTAGCATGAGAGTAGTTGATGTGAGGAGAGGAAAAGAGGACTGATTATTGTGATTTTGTGGATTGTTGATTGTGATAAGTCTTGTAAAAGAGTCGAATAAGGTAGTCTTTGAGGGTTATATCATAGGATGAGGATCTTGGTGTGATCTAGTTCGCCTCACAGAGCGTTCTGACCCTCACCTTGATTGTATTATTGAAGATGTAATGTGCGCAGCACAATATTTTGTAGCATATTAAATGAAAGAGAAGAGAAGCCAAATCTTTGTGCATGTAACCCCAGGAGGGGGTGAACCATGGTAAACTTTGTGTTATGTCCAATTGTTAATGAACTTTTACTGTCGGTTGATTAATAGCTTATGAATGAATGGTTTAACTCGAAATATCAATATGCATGCATAGGTTTAAAGATGAATAAATAATAGAAATACTTGGATAATTAACAATGATAATGCATAAGGAAGAAAGAACACAATTACATATCCCCACTCATTCCTAGACTGAAAGCACTTGAGTATTGCAGTCACCCATAAAATCTATCTCAGGTTATATTGCATCGTGCACCCTATGCCCAGCGTTGCCTTTTGGTTTACCAGGAGGGCCGATAGTTTTTTAGGGATTTGTTGCAAACATTTTGAGATCTAAACCTGGGTCAGCCCAAGACACTAGTACATATGAGAAAATTTGCGACAGTTTTTCGTTGATATTGCCACACTTATCTGTCGCAATTTCCACGAAATCCGAGATTTTTTTCGTCGGAATAATTTCGTCGCTATATCCACGATCCAAGTGTGCGTGGAAACATCGACGAAATTAGCTCTCCATGTGTCACCACCTTCAATATCGGTTAACCCTATACATCATCTCAATTACGACGAACTATCGCCGCAATAACAATGAAGAAATGTGGCAATTATGACGAAACTTAGTCGCAATTGGGACGAAAAGTTATGCCAAGCCAATAACTTACAACGCAGTTGTTGGACGTGCAATGAAAGTTCGTCGCAACTTGCGACGAAAATTCGCGATAATATCGATGAGTGCAATATCTCAAAACCAAATTTACGACGCACATGTTGTATATGCGACGAATATTCGTGGCAAATTGCGTCAAAGTTTTGTCGCTATACAAACGGTTGTGGTAAAATAGTAAAATATTTCCGACGAATTTGCGTCGATATTGCGACGATGAATTTAGGTTTAAAAAAAAAAATTACATGAAATATGGTATACCATATTGTATGCCATATTACAATGTAATATGGTACTGTCATATTACATTGTAATTTGGCATTACTATTACATTGTAATATATTGTAATATATATATCCCCTACAAATAATCAAGGCACTAATCAACCAAATATTGTAAGCATGTGTTATCATGAAGTTGGATTAGAAGTAAGGATACCAATATGACAATATACACAAA
>SNQJ01S0020995.1:187201-209039 GCA_010110895.2 Picea sitchensis | reverse complement strand
AGCCTATAAAAGAAGGGGTAGGGGTACTATTTGGAGGAGGAAAATTATAGCAAAGAAACTCTGCCCAATTGTCGAATCCGTTTGTCCCAACCCTTTAGCCTTTCCTCAAATCCTAAGGAGAATTCAAGCAAAGCAGTTGGAGGACAAAGAAGAGGAGGAGCCCAGGATCAGGATCGAGGAACGGTGGCCGGTATCTATCATTATTGTAAGTTGATTGATCTTGAGATTAATAAAGAATACTTTTCCCATCCCAGTGCACGAGTTATATATGTTTTATTTGATTTATGCTTAATTTCTAACCCTCAAGTAGAAAAATAGCATGCATGCATAGTGTTTTGTCTTGGTTGCAGGATTGTCTTTGGAAGGAGCAGCGTAAGCAAGCGGACAAAGCGCAATGGAGGATATACACCAAACATCAGTAAAAAGGTTAGTAGGTATTTTCCATGCTTGTGTGTGAAAAAGGGGTTGAGTTTTGGGGTGGTAGGTTAAAAGTGATTTCTTTAGGGTCATGATCTGCATACAAGTTTAGCCCTAGCTTGTTAGTCTGTAGGGTATTATTTCCCAACAACAGATAGATAACCACAAACTTGTCCTTTTCTCCGACGAAAGCGATATCCATGGCTCTATAAAAGGCTTCCCCTGCGTTCATCAATCCAAAGGGCATCTTGGCATACATGAACATACCCCAAGGAATGGTGAAGGCCATTTTTTCTCTGTCCTCAGGCAAGACCGAGATATGATTGTAGCCCGAAAAGCCATCAATCATGGACATCCTTGATGCGTCAGTTACCCTTTGTAATATGTGTTCCATTTTTGGAAAAGGGTAGTCATCCTTCTTTGAACTCTTGTTAAGATTCCTAAAATCAACACAGAGTCTGATTTCTCCATTCTTTTTCCTAACCGGGACCAGGTTGGCCACCCATTCAGAATATCTTAAAGGGACAATGATTTGGGCATCCAAATTTTTCTTCACCTCTCTCTCCATGATAGGCAATAGCATAGGATTTATTTGTCTTAATTTCTACCTAAATGGATTAGCCTCATCTTTCAGTGGGATATTATGCTCGATGACAGTTGTGTCATATGTTTTGAGGTCTTCATAGGTCCATGCAAATACATCAGAAAATTCCCTTAATAACTCAACATACTCGACCCTCTGCTCTCTTGTCAAGATGCTTGACAATCTAACAAACTTTGGCTCCTCCTCCATGCCAATGTTACACTCAGTTGCATCAACATCATCATTTGAAATTTTTCCCTTTATCACCACATAATTTCTATCGAAAATCCTTTCTAAAGGAACTGGTCCCTTTGGAATGTGATTTCTAGGTAGATGAACAATATGATGATCAACAATCTTGTTTAGAAGGTCACCAGCATAAGGATTGGCTTCAGAAGTAGGCTCTTGATCAATGTGCAATGCTGAAAACTCCTCGACAGTCTCTAGGAATATTTTGATTTCAAGATCATCCTCAAAAACCTTCTAATGCTTGAAATTGTTAGGTATGGAGGGCCTGTATTTCACTTCTGTATCATACCTAAGTTTGGGTGGCAAAGGGACTCTGAAATTGCTTGCTGAAATAGCCAGAGAATCAACCACAATGTTTTCTTCTCTTGGAATAAATGAAATATTGAAATCTAGGAAAAACCATCGATGAGGTCCTAGGCTTCATTTTTGTAGCTCCTAAACCAAGGGTGTTTGGCCTGATAAATATTTATGATCTGCTGGGTAATCAACTCAGCATCTCCGAACATAGTTATTTCTTTAATCCCCATGTCCTTTGCAGCCCTTAAGCCCGAGACAAGAGCTTCATGCTCTGCCACATTATTGGTAGCTTCAAATTCTAATTTGTATGACAGAGATATAGTTTCCTGAGCAAGGGAAACAAGGACTACCCTAGAACCAACACCTTCTCTAGAAGAAGCTTCGTCGAAGAAAATTTTCCACATAGCAGTAGTTGGGGGAGGTACTTCATGAAAGGGAACAGGCTATTTTCTGATTTGAAGAGGAGTCTCAGGGGTGTTGGTGAGTTGCAACAAGATGGATCCCAAATCAATATCAAGGGAAAATATGGGATGATTGGTAGGATCGGCTTCATCACTGATGATGTAGGCCAACTGAGCTTCTCTGTATAGTCTCCTCTGCTCACCTCCGAACACCGGAATAGTAGAATATGTGAGGTCCATTTGCAAGGTTCCACCAAGTCTCTTTATCCATGATCTTGACAACAACATGCTAAACTTGGGGGGAACATCAGCTACCACAATGTCCATGACCACACTTTTCATGGGAAGATGAAATAAGGTTACAACCAAATATTTGATAACCCCAAGACACTGCACCCTCCTAGAGTCAAAGGAATACAAATCATGGTAAGCCTTTGTGACTTCTAGTCCCAATTCTTCCATGACGGTTTGGGGCATGATATTATGAGATGCCCCATAATACATTAGATAGTTATGCATCACCTTATCATGTATGTTCAAGGATGTGTAGAAGGGAGGGGATGAATCATCTATGTCTTCTACCATAGGACCTAGGATGACCTCTGGATTTTCATATTGGATATTTACTGAGTCTGTGGAAAGGTGGGATGGTTCAGATTGAAGTAGCTTAGAGAGGGAACTTTTGAAATCTTCATGTTTGAGTAGCTCTGAAATGGGCATAGGAATTCTGATTTTCTGAATTTCATGCTCAAAGTTAAAGGAGGAAGGAGGCTTTTGAATTTACCTTACCTCTAAGACAGGGTCTTTGGCTATTGGCCAGAGATTCTGAGCATTCCTTTCCTTGCTACAGTTCACTGCATCTTTAGCAGGATTTTCTGTTACGAGGGGTTGATCATGGGTGTCAGGCTTCCCTTATTTCTTCTTTGACCCGAGGTTATATTTATTGGGACTGATATTATTTGATTTATCCCCCTTACTTATCTTATTTACTTTACTGTTCATAAGGAACTCCTCGTAGGCAGACTGAGTTAAATGGGTAAAAGGGGAGGTGTCTCCAATACAATGAATTTCAGCATCAAGTTCTTCTTCTTCCCTCTCCTCATCATCAAACAGGTTATTTTGGAGAGGGGTTTGAATCCTTTGATCATCCCTATCTCTGTTCCTTTGTTCCCTTGGCATAATATGAGGCACATTGTTATTCAGCCTCCCGAAATTGCCTCTGTTGTCAACATTTTGGGGATTTATGTACATCGGCTTCCCTTCTAGATCCAACCTTTCCATCCTAGCCAAAAGCGATTTTAGTATCTTGGTTACTTCATCCATTTGAGGGGGGAGGGTAGAGGAATTGGATGTGGAGGCTTCAGATCTCTTCCTGGGTATATCTCTATCAGTCTTATTTCTAAGTCGGTCAACAACCAATATATTAGAATCTACTTCCACAGTCGCATCCTGCATGTGAGCCAGGGAAGTGGCTCTTATTTCCCTCAATAGGAGGCAGAAATTGGGGTCAAAATCAATTGCATAAGTAATTTTGGCTGAAGCCTCTGTAGGCTTTATCTTAGTAGGAATATTATTGTACATCTTGTTGAACCTTTTGGAGAAGTCAGAGACAAATTCTCTCTCTTTTCTCTTTAGGGACCCAAACTCTGTGATATAATACATGAAATCCTTTTTATCCCCCCATTGTCTCAACAAGACACTATCCAAAGCCTCAATTCCATTGATAGATCCAGGGGGAAAGGCCCTAAACCATTTCCTAGCTTCGCCTTCAAGGCTATGAACAAAAATCCTCATCCATACATTTGCATGCATGATGACATGATGATCTGTAAAACTGTAAAAGGCTTCAAGGTGTTCTTTTGTGGTTATGTCTCCTTTTCCTGTGAACTTGGGTAACTATTTAAGGTATCCATCCACTGGGAGGGCATTCAGGGGCTGAGGAAAAACAAGGGGGGCATACCTAGCATGATCCAGATTATTTTCGGCACTAAATGAGAGTGGAGATATAATAAAGAAATGCACAGAGATATTGCAGATATTCAATAATACAATAGAAATGTATAAGAGATGCAACCATAAACATAGATATACAGTAATACATGATTTATATTAATCAAACAAATGTATAGAGACTGTAAAAATACAGAGTGAAAGACTCGCTAGAATGGTGGCAGCTTATCTCTGAGAAGAGATGTGACGGCTACTCGCATTCGCCATAAGATGGTTACAATGAGGCTCTGAAGGCCCTTTTACAATAAACGAGAATGCCAAAATTCCTAGACATCCAAAAACCAGACCCTAGGAGATGAAGCGCCAAAAGTCATGTGGGCCCCGTTTGGGTAAGTTAGTACATCAACTTCCCGAGGTCGTAACTTTTGCATACGATCTTCGTTTTAGGTGTATGATAGCTCGTTGGAAAGGTATCGTTGAGGAGATTCATTTTAGGGGATCAATCATGCCTTTGACTATCATTGAGGACCTCGATCTCGAAAAACCTTCATTTAGGACCTCAAAATGGCCCCAGAAGTTAAAACCTGCTAAAAATAGTAAATTGTCAAAATTTCCAGAAAGTTGTTCTGAGCCAGTTGGAAAAGATGGGTGGCCACTGATATCCACCTGGATCATAGCAGCTATAATATCCTCCATTCTAGTCATAAGGGGATTTTCTCCTGCCATAGGGACAATAGGTGGAGGATAACTAGGAGGGGAAAGAGTTCGAATATGAGAGACTAGAACTGAGATTCCAGGAGGAAAGGGGAACAATAGAGGATTTAGAGAAAAGGATATAGGGATTGAGGGAGTATAAGCTTCTCTTCGTGTAGTAAAAACAGTAATAGGAGGAGGGGTGGTAAAACCCAGAGTAGGGAAATCTTCTAAGGTGTTGGGTCTAAACTGTGGTAAAATTTCAGGGGAGAGAGGAGTGACAAAGATTTCTCCCTCTAATCCCAGACCAGGGGGGGAAAACTCAACTGTAACACTCCCAAAATTTAAAGTTCGAGAAACTCCAACAAAAGGTATGATAGGGGATTGAGAAGCAGTAAATGGAGTTTCTAAAAAAGGACCATGAAAATCATTAGAAATACCTAGTTCAGCAGTAGGAGCTCCTTCTCAAGGGGTATTTCCCTTTCTGATAAATTTCTCCAGGTCATCTTCAGGTGTTGCTAAAGGCAACTAGGGAGTATACCTCGTATGTATGCCTCTGCAATCCACAACTGAAAAAATTGAGTCGCCAATGGATTCACCTCAACGGAGACACATCAGTGGAGTCACCAGGTGCACAGTAGCAATCTTTGGTGTACTAATTTCTTATGCACCTTCAGAACTAGTAAGATTTGTCATTCAATCCAAGGGAAAATATTCAACTTCGTCCTCGAAAACAACACCAGAAATGTTAGCACCAGAAGTCACCTCTGGATTGCGGTAGAGGTAAGCCTAGTACCCATCAATTTGTATTTTCACAATGAATAAAATTAAGGGTGGTCTAATGGACACTGTCTCAGGATTATATCGTTCTAACTCAGAAAATTGGGTTGGCACGCATAGACAAGTGAGGTCTTGATCTAAATTTAGTCAGTGATTTTCTGTAAAAGGTGAGTAGGGGGAAGAGCTAGTGAGAATATGTAAGGGCCTGCTATGGAAATCCAGTCTTCCAATAGCCTGAGTTGGAAAATCTTTGAGAACGAGATCCTCTTGGACTCGGAGCTTCAGACACTAAGATATGTCTAAACGACACAACCAAAACAACATGATGATCGAACCAACATTGCAATGATGTTGTAACAGCTCAACTAGATCCTCCAATTCTGAGCTACTCGGTATAAGAGGGAAAAATGTAACACAACAAACTGATTAAAACTGGTGAAGATATTGTAGTGATCAAACCTGCATCGCAACAACACCACCACCCTCGACTGGATCTTCCAATTCTGAGTGTCTTAACACAAAGTTTACAAAGAGATGAAAACAGGTTGACTTTCATTAAACAATAAATCTCAAATACATAGCATAACCAAAGAGAGAGAGACCTCGTTAAAACTTTACAAGAGGGAGCATAGCTCTACCATCGAACCTTACAAAATATCAAAATGGAGTATATATACTTAGAGAAATTCGCCCCTGACAATAGGAGAGTCACTGGGTGATTACATTTAAGACTTTATGTGTGGATGATATTATCGTAGACTGTGCACGCAATCTCCTATCTAACACTGGTTCAGATCGGCATGGCTCTCATAGGGAACATGTCCATAGGGGTACCACAGGTTGACTGATCCAGACCTTCCATGCCTTCCATTTATGGGTTGAGCTGAGGTTTCAACCACCTGCTCAATTTTCATTAAATTCTTTCTTAATGGAGAGTGGTCGAGATTGCATGCATAGGGGACGACCATGTGCCTGCTCTCCAAGGCCCGGAGGCTAGCTCCCTTTTCTTCTGTCTCCACCCTCAATGTATCCCAGGGCCATGACCCGACGCCTATCTTCAAAGGCATTTCGTAATTTAAAAATTCGAGGATTCCCAAAGGCTAAGCCTCAGAGCTCCCAGCATGTGATTTCACAAAATCACCCACCCAGATCAACGGTTAGATCTACCTTCAAAAACGATGGCCAGGCTCATTCCATTAAATGGCCACGATCGCCTGTCATTCAATGAGTGCTTAAATTCAACTAGCCTCCTCTTTCAAGCCCTGTTACCTCATGATCGGGTGCTAGGAATGTGGGCCCAACCCAGAGGCACTTTCATGTTTCTAATATCGTCGATTCCCAATACAATGGGAGGAGCGACCCCTCGCCTTTCAAATTCCCAGTAGCTGAAATCACGATGGGGATAAACTTATGTTACCACCCTCCCTTTTTTTCTTCCATATGGCCTTTGGCTATGTCCCATTGCTAGAACTTCCAGGGGCATCGACACTTCAATGCATAGTCAATCAACATTTTGGGACTCAGGATTTTGTGCCATGCTCCATGCTTGAAACCTTGAGTCACGAAATCCCAATGCTCAGATCACCTGACACCCACCCCTTCGATCAGACGGTTCTGATTATTTCGACACCTTGGGACCTTTGATATCAGGCCTATTCCATGGAACTAAAATTTAGGAAACTTCACAGATCAAACTACCCGATGACCTTTGATCTTCTCCATTAATGGATCCTAGTCATTGCAAAATGATCTTTCCCCGCTCGCTTGATTTGGGTCATTGTTCAACCGCTCTCGATGTTGTGAATAGTGAAAATGGAGAATTGGCCGACCAGACTTAAGTTCGAGAAGAAAAAGGTTCAGTGATGGATATATAGGGAGGAGGGATCATCCATTTAGAAGAGACAAAGGAATTCATGACCAATCTCTTTAAGGCATATTGTCAGGGAAAAATTGGTCGATTGAAAAGACGACGATGACTGAAATAAAAATTCATGCCGGGAGGGATGAGACAACCACTATTGGGTCTGCAGAAGGGGGAAAGACGAGAAAATTATAGACATAGGTAGAAAACACAGACCCCCAAGGTCGTGACATGATTATGTGATAACATGGACCACCTATGGAGACATAGGTATGCCAAAGTTTTTTAAATATTTCATTTTTTTTTGTATTTTTGTATAGGAAAACAAAAATATTTTTGGATGATGTTTAAATACTAATTAGACATGTATGTGACGTAGACGTAGTTCCATAATGACCGGAAGGATTTCTACGACATCGTCGAAGGCACTGGGGAGATGAGGCAGTGGGAGGAGATGCAAAGAGAGTCCTTCAAAACATGCAGGGCAACCTGTCTCGTTTGACACACGGGATTTTGATGGTTCAGGTGGAGGATCTGTCGGAGGCTATGCAGCGCCAGGTGGTAGGCATGCCCCGAGCTTGGGTACGACTCTTTCTTCATCTCGCAAGAGTCGTCGTTTTCTATAGTGACACTCATCCAGTGCCACATGCGTAGATCTCATGACTATTGTATGGTCTTGTATATATGTGTATTGAGGGTGTTAGCCCCAATTTTGTACTATAAACATCATATTTTTTGAAATATATATAAAAAATGGTTCTTCATATTTACTTATGTTACAATGTGTAAATCGATGAGAATGTTTTCTTTGCTTATTTATGTGACAACTGCCAATCTAAAACGAAATTAACATATGCATAGGATACAAAATTTGAACTCCTAGGTATGTGAAGATAAGTAATAAAATCAAATTGTCATTCCAAAATTCGTACCCGTAGAAATCATCAGAGTAACATAGGGTCACGCAAACAGTAATTTTCATTCAACTGACATACTACTAACTGGGAATCCAGGCAAACCTCCAAAGAGAGAATACCATGCGAAATAGCATCGCGCAAAAGTTCTATAATGACACTATATTCAACCACATTATTCATGGATGACCCTAGGCATATGCCACCTGAAGACACCAGTAGACCCTCGAGTGAGTAAACAACCCAAGCGGCAGAAGCCAAGTTCTGTGTATGACAATTGGCTCCGTCTGCGAATCCTAAGTAGATCGAAGACTCCGTTGACATATTCCTACCAAGGGAAAACTCGATAAGCAAGTTGAAGATGAAAAATAAAATTACATTAGTATACAAATATTTACGCCCAATCTTGGGGCTCAAGAATAATATCTTTTCAAATAGAGCCCATTCCTGGGCTCAACCAACATGTTCCCTTCATAATATTCTAATTCATAGGCTCCTTTTTCTAAGACACGTCGCACGATATAGGGACCGTGCCACATGGGTTTGAACTTTCCTTTCCCCAATGGTTCTTCGGCTTGATCATATAGAAGGACCAAGTCACCCTCAGTGTACAACCAAGGAAATATAGACTTATCATATTGTACCTTGAATTGTCTTTTATTTGCTTCAATATCCATATAGGCATCTCGACGTTGCTCATCCAGACTCTCTAGGTGTATGAGGTGGCATTCGAGATCAAAAGTGTCAAGTAGGAGCATAACTGCCAATCTAAGAGAAGGGATTTCACATTCAATAGGTAAGATAGACTCCACACCATGTCCTAAATGGAAAGGATAAAAATTGATGGCAGTATTGACCGAGGTTCGGTATGCCCAAAGTGCGAGATATAACATGATATGCCAGTTAGATTTTCTCTGGCTAACAGTTTTATGCAAAATGGTCTTGAGAGACTTAGTCACGGCCTCTAATTGTCCATTTTCTTGGGGGTAGTAAGGGGAAGAATGACCATGCTTAAACCCTAGTTTAGATGCTAGTTCTTCCATCATTTCATTTTGAAAGTTACCGCCATGATCAATGACAATCTCACTTGGGATTCTAAATCTGGTTATAATTTGATTGAATACGAATAAGGCGACAATCTTCCTATCAGATTTAACTATAAGCATGGCCTTGAACCACTTAGTAAAGTAGTCTATGGCCATGATAATGTGTTGATTCCCACCAGTCGAAGTTGGGTTGCAATCAAAAAATTCCACCCCTCACTTGGTGAAGGGAGCGAAAATAATGACTTAATGCAGAGGGGATTGATGCGAGCACATTTTTCGAGTGAACACCTAGCATGGGTGACACTTATTGACTACTTCGACACAATATTTAAAGATAGATGGAAAAAAATAAATGAGTCGCAAAATTTTTGAGGTTGTCACAAGCCCAGATAGATGACCACCACAAGCCCCATTGTTGCAGTCGTTTAGAATAGACTCAGCTTCTTCGTGAGTTAAAAAATGACGCAAGATATTTTCTATTCCTCGATGATACAGAGTGTCACTGACAATAAGGTAGTTCTTAGCTTGCTATCGTATACACTTTCGGTCATCTCGTGAGAGATGTTGAAGGAAATTTAAAGTTTTAAGATAGAGAACAATGTATCCATACCAAGGGTCCGACGATGAGACAAGGAAAATGTGTTCATATGCAAATGAATCAACGTGAATAACATCCTCATCTAATCTAGGTAAGTTGGATATTAACTCTGCAAAAACTAGTGATTTCTTATATTTCACAGAAGATAAATCGAGATCAAACTATTGTAAAATGTCAATCCATTTATTGTACTTTCCTCCTATGATATGCCTGGTAAGGATGTATTGAAATGGATTGACAGTGACAACCATAGTATTTTTTCAAATAAATATATAATGTCTTAACTGTTGGACTGCATGAACGATATCCAAAGCTGGCTTTTCAACATGAGAATACTTGAGTTCAGGACTAACTAAGTTTCGACTAAGATAGTAGTCACGGAGCTCATCATCTTCCTGAACCAACAACATACCAATCGTCTCTTGGGACGCGATGACATAAAGCAATTAATCTCTAATGTAGTCTGGAGACTTCAGTAGAAGTGTCGATATCAAGGCTTTCTTCAAAGCATCGAAGGATTCTTGGGCTCACTCATCCTATATAAAAGGGGTGTCCTTCTTCAAGAGACGCATGAAACCCTTAGTAATATTGGCATAGTTCACTATAAACCGACATAAAAAGTTAGCTTTATCCTGTAAACCTTGAAGTTGTCGAATAGTGTGTGGGGGAGGCAATCAAAGTATTGCCTCAACCTTTAATGGATCTACCATGATCCCAGTCTCAAAGACTAAAAATCCTAGAAGACGACCTGACCTAACACAAAATATGCATTTATGAGGGTTCAACCGGATGCAATAATGACGACATCTTTCAAACATTAGACGAAGGTGTTTAGGGTGATCTACTCTCTTATGGGAGTGAGCAACAAGATCGTTAAGATAAGTTTCGACTATATGCTTGAAATCGTGAAATCTGAAGGTCATAGCACGTTGGAAGGTTGCTTTGACATTTTTAAGGCCGAAAGGCATCTTCCGATATGCAAAAGTACCCCAAGGGAAAATAAATGTCATCTTATGTTGATCCTAAGGTTTAATATGATTTTGGTTATACCCTGAAAATCCATCCATGAAAGAAAAATCTCTGCTTCCCACACACTCGTCGAGAATCTGATCGATGAAAGGTGTTGGGAAGTTGTCCTTATGACAGACCTTGTTCAAGTCACGAAAATAATTGCATACACGGATGTTTCCTTGGTTCTTATTCATAGTAACAAGATTGGATGCCCATTTAGTCAAGGGAACTGGGTAGCTAATGCCAACATTAAGTAGTTTTTCTACCTCTGCCTTAATAGCAGGGGCCTTCTAGGGATTGATAGCTCTAAGACATTGTTGAACAGGCTTAGCATCCTGGTAAGTTTTAATCCCATGTTAGAAAATTTGAAGGTCGATTCCCGACATCTCTTCATATGACCAAGGAAATACATCTAGAAATTCCTTGAAGATTTTGATGTAGATCAAAATTTATTCTGGTGAACAATCTGCACCGATGTATACATTTTCAATATTTCCAGGGACACGAGAGATATCGATCATGACAGTAGGTTATATACTCACCATGTTATATTCTTTATAAATTTCATGCATATCAAGTGTAACTATGGTGTGACCAACTATATCGCTCAAAGTAGATCTAAAGTCATCTTGTTCGATTATAGAAAGATCTAGGAGAAAATAAGAGTGATGATGCATATCATCCCAAGGTTTATCAAATCCATTCATGGCCTCCATGATAGATTCATCTGAAGGTAAAGTCTCATCGAGGTTGTCATGTGAGAAATATGGTGAAGTGGCCCACACAGGCTCCATAATAGGATCATCCTCGTCTTTCTGCGAGGTAATAAGATCTGGATTAGTGGAAGAGTCATGAAAAAACTTGATACATTATCTCTGCTGCCAATAGTGGCATGGTCATTCCAGTATGTGATTGACCTTCACAAGACATTGTCGAGGAAGGTAGGGTCCAAGGATCATTAAAATAGGAAGTGCAGAAAGGAATAGACCTCTCTGACGAAATGAGCCTACTGGACATGGCATAAATATGGTGAACTAGTAACATGAAGTCGAAGGTACCCATAAGGGATGAACACATTCCAACACCAATGTTCTCAGTTTTCGGCTGAGAAATTTCTACCATGGGGATTGACAGTCCAACAGATGCACTTGGGATAACATACATAAAGGATAATTTATTGATCGTCATGATCTTCCCATCATGAGGAAAACAAAGAGTATAGAAGACAGATGATATGATTGCAGTCATAGTGTAAGTCCAATTGTTTCCTAGTAACAAGTTATAATTGAGGTGTGCATCAACCACCTCAACATCCACCTCTACATTCTTCCCACCTAACTGGGTTGGAAAAGCAGGAAGAATACTGTGACGACAGAAGGAATGACCGTCAAAAGAAGTCAACATAGTTGGAGACCAAGAAAGAGTCGGAGAGCTGAGGGATTTCTAAAAAACCAGGGACATCACACATGTTGTAGTTCCTTCATTGACAACAGTACGCTTGATGGTATACTTTGAGTAACCCACATGGATTTGGAATTCCAAATGGTAAGGCAAGCGAGGCTTCACATATATGACATCAAACTTGATAACTTTCGAGCCACAAGGATATAGATCTCCTAACACAGATAGAAAGGCATTTCTCTCTGAAGGACACATCTAGAGTACCTCTAGAGCCGACATCGCACAAGGGGTTTGACCCAGGTCCTCAACAATAGAGTAATTTTGGGAGGCTCTAGCATTAGGATTGTGGGTAGAGAACTTAATTACTCCTTTCGAAATATGAGGTGGTGGCTCTAGCATTTGGATCTGTAAGGGTGTCTCCGGAGGAGGAGGAGACTCTAGAATAGGTACAGTTTGTGGAGAACTATAATCGTGAGATCGAGTGGCTACATTAACCTCATATTTAACCATATTTATGCATAAACGGTCACCATCTTGTGTCGGTGGGTTTTGAATCCCACTCGCCAAATTTATGGTATTCGAGGAGCTCAAGGCCATGTGTTGGTTATGTGGAAAAGGATTAGTCAGCATGGCGGGCGGTACAGATAAAATCCTCACAACTTTCGCAAGTTTGGGGCATAAATGAGTAAGGTGATAATCTGTACAAATATTAGATGGAAATTTTACCTTCCTCCTTTCTTTCTTGCCCTCACCAGCATTATTATTCATCTTCTCATTATTACTATTGTCCTTGGGTTTATTATTATTCTTCCCACCCTTACGATTATTATTACGTCCTTTATTCTTATTCCCGCCTGGTTGATGGTTACCATTTGGGTCGATTGAGGATTGCACGGAATGTACATCCGTCGACTGAGTGGGATTGGAATACACAGACAAAGCTATCCCTCCTATAGGCTGGTTTAGAGACAACTCTTTCAAATGGCTTGTCACCAAGTTTGTGAATTTTACATTGGTGGAGCCGAAAATACCATCAACACGAGGCCCATGATATTGTGTAGCGTCATAGTTCGACATTGGTGCATCTAGAAGAATATCATATAACATCCCAGACTGAGCATATATAAGATCTAACTGTTGGGATTTGAAAATTGCTTCTTCCTTAGATGTAACCACATATGTAGAAACATCCTTCGAAATATAAGGTTGTAGACACTTAAGGAACCACTCTAGTAGGAATTTTTGGGGTATGAAAGTCTTGATCAACCACTTCCATCTACGCCACTCCTGGATGTGAGACGTGATATGAGTGGATTTTTCCTAGTGCAAGGTCGACAGAGGTTCTAAGCCATCATCGTAACAAACTGGAAATTGGAAGTGGTTAAGGAAGAATAAGACCATCTAACCAAAGGTTTTGTATGCCCCCCTAGGTAGCTCGATATACCATTTTGCGGCAACCCCCATGAGGGTGTGTTGAAACAATATTAACTGAATAGAATCGTTGTTAAGGGAATTCGAAGAGCACCAAAGGTGAAAAGCAGTAACGTGATCACTAGGATCCTCACCATTCTTGATTTCGAATTTTGGAATGTCCGAAGGAAGCTTGGTGGGAATGGGGGGGCATGTTGGATCATGACACATGGGATCTTTCATCAACTTAGACAAGTCTGGAAGACTGAGAGTGGCCAGAAAAGGGAGACGGGATTGCGACATCTGAGCCCAAGCTCCCTGGAAATATTGTGGTTGGGGAATCGCAGCCCATCCGGGGTTCTGGTAAGCACCATGGCCCTATCCGGGATTATAAGACCCTCCTCTGAACTAATTCATAAAAGGTTGTTTGGGCACCATTCTAGTAGGAATGTTTTGATGGGGGTTATAAAAACCGTCCCCAACCAGAGTGGCTCTAGGTTGGGGATTTCCAAAGGAATGAAACTGACCTCCTTCGGGTGTCAATCCAGAGGATAAAGGTGGATTTATCATGCCAAACGTGTTGGTTAGAATCGACACATAGGAGGTAGGTGTAAAGGAAAGACCATAAGCAATAGCTTGTCCGCCAGGTTGGTTAATCCATCCAGAAGTAACATTATTAGACCCAGGATTAAGAGGAGGAGTTCCTCCAATGGTAGGAGTTGTTTTAGGGACATGAGTGCCTCCAAAATAGAATGGAGTATACAGAGGATTTGTGCCCCCAAGTCCAATGCTAGCATTAGTGCCAGCCATTGGGATGGAGTTTGAAAACTACAATGTGAAATTTGGAATACCATAGGAAAAAGGACTAGAGGCCATAGGGATGGACTGAACGTTATAGCCCAGTGAGTGGCCAAGAAACCCAAAAGGGTTTGTGGCTATAGGTTGAGAATTCACTATAAGGCGGGTAGTGGTGATGATAGACACCTTCAAAACTACATTCATTGTGGTTGAAGGTGTCGAAGGGGTACCGTTAACTATAATAAGTATGGGAGTCAAAGGGATCCTAGTATCTTGATGATTCGTTTCAATACTCATCCTTTTATGATCACAATTCTGATAAGTGGAGGTGTGTGTACCATGTTTGATAACTGTACGCCTTTTAGAAGGAAAAGATTCAAAATGTGGTGGTAACTGTAACAAGTAGTGAGACCTATGGGGAAGATGGTATGGCTCCACGATGACTCAATACTCGAGATATAAAAAAAACTCCTAAGTCCAAGTAGTAATCAAAGAGCACACCAAAAATAATCAAACAACCAATATGCACACAGACGGGACAAAGTGGCTGAAAGGGACCTCCCTCTCTAAAGTAGGTATGCCTCACCCAAGAGGGGCCTGAGACTCCTCTGCTAAATATCGAAGGTAACATAGTCAGTTGTAAGGGCCCTCGTGGGCTTAACAACCAATCGATCAGATACCCCAGGAGAGGTAATCCCCCATAAAGGTTGTGTGATGTTTGACCCTTATCTAACCCAAGGTAACTACAGAATAACCCTTGCAAGTAACCTATGTGGTACCTATGTCAAGCAACTAAGCAACCACGGTATAACCGATGCACAAGAGAATAGTCGTAAGTTAGGTCCACCATATGGGCATGGTAGAAAAGCCTAAAACCTTGAAAGCATTGCCTCTCAGATAGGTAAGGGCACTAGCAATATCCCCATATATGAATAGATCCCCAGAAATATATCTGACACTAAGAAGGTATCAGGGGGATATCCCTTAAACCAACCTCACGTGACCTCATGCTTAACTCCGATGTAAGCAAAGCCTCTTGATATTACCTATTATACAATGGATTTCTCCACTCCCTTATTCAGACACATATTTTGATTTAATAGCCTTGGAGATGTTTACTCACAAAATCCTATTCCAAGGCTCTAAATCCTAAGCTAGTTTGTGTACCCTATAAAGATAAAATCGTTACTAATCAATTTTCAATTATAGAGTTACTTTTAATGGCCTTTCTTACTCAAAAAGGTGTGGTCGTGAAACTAGTGATGTTATGACTCAACAAGTAAAATAAATGAATATGAAAACAATGCAAAGTCATAACTTCAATTTCCAAATAAATGATATTCTTTTCAAAATGCAATTCTCAATTTAGTTCTGCAATTCTAAATAAAAATACAATCTTTCTTTACATGCAATAAGATAAATGACGAAGACTCAAAAGATCAAAATGCCAATTAATGTAAAATTCCTAATATTTTTGTATTGTCAATATAAGAGAATGAAAATGAAAGGACTGAACAACATCTTGATATAAAAACTCTATTGTATGTAAACAAAGACAAACCAAGTAGGATATCAAGAAGAAAAACACCCAACCCAAGATGAAAGGACAATCAAATGAAAAAGATGATGAGAAAGGCACCGCCCAAAAATTCAACCAAAGAAAGGTTTCATGTAATTCGATAGACACTTAACAGCCACAATAGAGACCCAAGAATACTCAACAATCATCAAAACCTACCCAACAACCATCAAACCTAGCAACCAAGAAACAAAGGGTGATGTACGTGACTGTTTGGGAAAAGCACATATGTACGCATCTTGCAGAAGGACAACACATGTATGTAGGCGACTATCAGGAAAAAACCCGCGTATATGTCAAAACACATCTAGGCTAAGGAGAAGGCTAAGAAACTCAGACTCAGAGTGAACAGAGGTTGTCAAGAAATCATTGTTATGAGGGAAAAACTCTCTATGGCCAAGGGTAAACCACAACAAACATGTATGACTGCAGAAATCAACTCAATTCCAACACATGCTATATAAACTAATGTGCAAGATAAGAAAGAGGCCTACCTCGATCCAATGTTTGATGGTGTTCCACCACTGAGCACTTCGACCCAAAGCTTTATACCTACAATAATTTCTTAACCAATGAGAAGATAAACTATATAATGATGATATAAAGGGGTTAGCACATTAGATAGCATAATCCATCAATAAACATTATGAACATGCCCATGGATAATAATCATACATTTTCAATATACAAATAGGACGGGAAAGGAGTATTTCTATTAATAATTGATCAGTAGAAGTGACAACATTACGGACTTCCGTGTCGGCACAGTTCGAAACCAAGAAACCAAGTTCCTTCCAACTGGACCTCCACCACTTCAATCCTCCACCAAGGGCAATCTCACAAGAGAGAGTCAATGAGGTTCTCTCAACAATAGGGAAAGAGCTTGGGGGAATTAACACTGTGTTCAGAATTGAGGGACAAAGGGATGAAAACTCAATATGAAGTAATTTCTCCAGAGTAGCTTTGCTCTCAAAGTTGAATGCTTTCTCCTCTTTTCTATAGCTCGAAATTATGCTTTTATATCCTTCATAATGCAACTGAAGGGCCGAGTCTGAACGTTTTTAGTATGTGGAAGGCCAAGGATCAGAGATCTTCTGTCATGACATCGAAACCCGACTTCATTTTTGTATTTTCTGGGTCAAATCCCAATGTACGTGGGTTGTAGTGAAGCAGCCAGTGTATACAGATCTTGCATAACTGATAGAGAGCATATATGTGGAAAAATGTATATTTTTGTCTCTGGACTCATAAAAAATGGATGACAAGTTTGCATAGGGAAATGGAAAAAGGCCCTCTGTGCAAGATAACAATGGTGAGGCAAACCTTGCTATAACAGATGCCCCCTAATGTGTGAGATCAAATGAGTATCTATGATGGCCAAAATACATTATAAATAACCCAGAAGTGGAGTGGTAGAGAACCAGCTGGACGAACTCAATTTCTTATTACATTATGTACTGACTTTGCATACATGGCTACCAAGAATACAATGCAGATCCATGTGGAAAATATACCAAACAAGTGTTCATGGCCATGAATAGGCAAATACAAATGCGGTTGTATGCCAAAAGATGTCATAGTCATGAACAAGGCCTAGTGAAACCAGTCTCAAAATCAATATGAAGATATTTGTATACCATGAAGTACAATTTGATCTCCCATGATCACTAAAGTTGAACAGGTGATGGTGAAATGAAAGAGAAGCAACAACTCAGGAAAGTTGCGGCCACATAGTGATGTCTTCAAGTCTTCTACACAATCCACCACGGTGCAAGTCTACATCATGTGAAAAAAGGAGTTGAGGTCGAACATGATGAGACATTGTTTGATTACTGGTCATTAAGGTATACCATTAACAAACACGAGACAACCTACCAATAATGAAAGTAGGTATCAAGGCACCGAGTACATTTCTATAAGTGCGAATAAAGGAGTTGGTGTCGAACACTTGATAAATCCATTGATCAGGAGACATTGATGTATTCCCATCTAATAGAATTCATTTGAACAAGATCATGAGACATCATGTACTCTGACAGCATAGACTCAATGATGTGACTATTAGATGTAGGAGGCATCAATAATGTTCTCTATAGGGACTGGAAGAGTAACCAATCGGTAGAGAAAACTCTCTAACTAGATCAGCTTCCTAAGGCCATGCTAAACACATAATTATGATGACGCAAGGACTCAATAACTAATTTGTGCTCTGTTCAAAGGCGAC
Organism: Picea sitchensis; assembly: GCA_010110895.2. NCBI lineage: Eukaryota > Viridiplantae > Streptophyta > Pinopsida > Pinales > Pinaceae > Picea > Picea sitchensis. The sequence continues at coordinate 190,827 of SNQJ01S0020995.1, read as the reverse complement.
ACAACTGCTTCCAATTACAATATAGTACTCCCTTCCCGCCTGTCTTTGTTTTTTTTTCATAACAAATGAATGCTATGATACAGAGGAGAGAACGAGTGTCGCAAGTAAGAAAAACTAGTTCTAGCAGTGGAACATACCTATGCTCAATGCAGGGGAATGCATGTGGGAGATGGACACTCAGGGTGATGTTCCCTCCAGGGTATCGGGTCTCAAATTGCGAAGGATATAAACAAGGCTCTGCTTGGTTGAGGGTGCAAAAACTGCTTAGGAAATGGTTTATAATGCAAGGAGAGAACTGGCTAAAGGATCAATACTGCAAGAGAGGGCATGAGATGCAATCACAACTTAACACCAAAAAATGTCCTTTTTTATGTCTTTTAGTCTACTTGGTGTGAAAAAGGGGTAAACTTGTGCCAAAATAGACGTCTTTTCAAATCCAATTTACTAGTGTGAAAAAGACAAGTTCACTCGACAATCTTTTCTATTTTTGATAACGAGTCAGAAAAGAGGTTAACTAAGACTCATGACCTTTCAAATCCAATTTTAATGAGTGTGAAAGGGATAAATCACTTGGCAATATTTTCGTTTTTTTAGACGAGTCAGAAAAGATCTTAATTAATACTCATTTTTGGGAGTCCACAGGTAATAAGGCCGCATGTGTAGGAATGATAAATGAGGTTCATCATAAAGTCATGGACTCCCGGTCCTAAGGAAAAACTTGGCATGGGAACCAAATGACAAAGAGGATCTAACTAGGGTACCCATGTTTGGTAAGTCTCTACCATTTATTAACGACGCTACTTATAGCAGATGGAGAGTCATGCATCACAATAAGCGGGTTCATACCTAAGGCGTAAAAAGTGGTAGTCAGAGGATAATGTGAAATGCACGATGGAATAAATACTTATCTTATATGATAGGTTATGAAAATACTTGCCTGGGGAGATGAACGACCAACCATGACGTTGAAATCCGCAAGAAAACTGAGTCAAAACTACAAAAACCAGCTTAAAACCATTCTTGAATTAGTCCATTAGGTTGAAAAATAGCATGTAACTATATAAAGTGGGTAAAAATAACTTATAAATAGTAATAAAATCAGAAATTACTGTATCATTTTGATTTTTACCCAAGTAGTGCAATTTGGACTAAAAATACCTCCAGGGTTCAAACACCTATTGCGGGAGCATCGGGAAATGAAATCATGAACCGTCTAGATCAGGTAACTCTTCATCTCATCCTCTTCAAATTTAGTGGATTACATTTTTGAATTAGGTTTCCATTTTTTAGTTTTTGAGGGTGTAAATTAGGATTTTAGGTATACATAGGTTTCCTTGTGTAGGTCGCATGTACGACTAGGTATATACCCCTGTGTTAACCATAGGGAGCATGTATTGAGCCCTACATGTGGTTGTGGGAAAGTAAGCCACGTATATGTACGCAATTGAAAAAAAAAGGTTTCTTAACTCAAGAATTGTTTTGTTTTTTGTAGGATGGTCTTGGAATGGAGAGAATGAGAGAATAAGGAGGTATATGCAGCTATGGGTCAGTATCTGGTGGCTCAAGTGGCTTTAAAAAGATGTGGTTTATACAAGTTTTGGGATCTTAAAGGAATGAGGGCCCAAGTGAGGTTGTTGGAAATGTTGGTGGGTTATTGGGATCATGATAGCGAGAGATTTATCCTTGATGGACAACCGTTAAGGATCAAAGTAGAGGAAATCTACTTCTTGATTGGTCTATCATGCCAAGGAGAAGTTGTGGACCTCAAGTCACACAGAGCAGGGAGTGGGATGAAGGTCGAGGAGTATATCGAAGCCCACTGTGTAGCAGGGACTCCCATTGTGGGAAGTCAAGTCCCCATCTGGGCAATTAGTAACCTCAGTTTGAAGATCATTGTGCTCATTCTTACCAGGATCATAGGTTTGGCCTCGTTACATCAAGCATCAAGATCACTTATGTTTTATGCAGTGGAGTGTGCAAGACCCACTATCTATGATTGGTGTACCTCATTGTTGACCAATATGAAAGGTCAGTTGACAGAGTGCAAACAGGGGGGTAAGAGAAACTTTGGGTTTGCCTCTATTCTTTGTAGTTTATTTTTCGAGCGAGTTCCAGGTCTGGGACCTTGAGTGGAGATCCTTCCTAGGGGACCACATGATCTAGCTATGGCGCGGTGGATCGAAGCCATGAAACGATGGGGGGGAGGTAGGCTGTCGACACCCTACAACGATGACTTTTTCTTCTGGTGGAAGAGACAAATCATTGATCTGGACGACTATCCCTATGCAAGGATCAATTTCAGAGGAGATCCAGATATGCCGCTTCCACCAGGGGCCACCTATGGTGCCATAGGTAAAACGTTTTTTACATATTTTTTTTTTTTTGTGTGTGTGTATTTTTATATTTAAAGAACAAAAATATTTTTGAATGGTGTTTGAATATTAACTAGATATATGTGTAATCGTAGATGTGGGTCTATGATGACCAGAGGGATTCCTTCAACATAGACAGAGGAACTGGGGAGATGAGGCGGTGGGAGGAGAAGCGAAGAGTTTCCTACAGAAAGTGCAAGGTAACCTGTCTCGTTTGACACAAAGGATTCCTATGGTTCAGGTAGAGGATCTACCTGAAGCCATGAGTGACAGGTGGTTGGTGTACCTAGAGCATGGGTATGACTCTTCTGACGTCTCGCAAACACTATGGTTTTCTATCATGATGCACATCTGACGTCACATACGTACATGTATTGGGATATGTATATTGGCTGTATATGTATTTTCAGGGTTTTAGCCCCAATTTTTGTAATATAAACACCATATTTTTGAAATATATAAAAAGGGATATTCGACTTTACTTATATCTTACAATGTGTATATTGAGTTAATGGTTTAATTTTATTTATTAATTTGACAAATGCCAATCTAAAACATAGTTAGCGTAGGTATCAGATACATGATTATAACTCCTAGGAATGTGATAATATGTAATAAAATCAAATTGTCGTTCTAAAAGACGTACTTGTAGGAATCGACGGAGTAACCCTATAATTTATAGGATCAACTGGTGACTGAAATGTTATCTCTTTAGTGTTTTTGTTTGCCAAATGATTTTCCATTCTGCAAATAATTTGAGGAAAAGAAAAGGAAAGGAAAAGAAAAGAAAAAGAAAAGAAAAAGAAAAAGAATAAAAGAGGGCATAAAAGAAATTCAATAGAGCCCCATGCAATAACAATGATTTGGTCCATACAGGTCAAGCATGGCCAAGTCCTTTTAAATTGATGTTGATAGGAGTAGTGAATAAGCTTGGATAAACTGTTTAATCTTAGCCAGGTGATTTAGGTTAGCTAGTGAATGGATTTGACCAAACTACCTAATCTTGGTCAAACAACCCCAGGATAGAGTAATTTCTTAGTCCAACAGTTTAATCTGGGCTAATTTTCATAGGTAATTAGGTTAGAGCATAGGGTAGTTTGCTTTATCTTAATAAAAAAAGTATGATGATCGATGTTGAACCATATATTTGAGGTTTAAAGGTTTGATGTCTAACCCCCATGGTGATAAAAATAGGGAAAGCTTTGGAAAACCCACAGATATGATTTTGTGCTCACAGATTAAAAATAGCACACA
>SNQJ01S0020995.1:118261-174563 GCA_010110895.2 Picea sitchensis | reverse complement strand
CCACCATCATCCCCACTAACGATTGTTTGACTTGCAGGTATTTTCACAGCGATGGCACCAAAATCAAAGAGGTCAGAAGCTGAGGAAAATCCTTTCCTCCCGCCTCCTGTTGATCTCGACAGGATCTCCCTGGTCGACAAAGATCATTTAATTGCAGACACCAGGTGTGAATTTGACTTCACGGATTTACAGTCATGGCTTAAAGAGGTTTTCTTAGATCATAGTGATGAAAGTGGGCTCTAGGAGTCCAACCTTCCTCTGTATATTTTACCCCAGGTCCACCATTCCTTGAGTTCTCTCTCAAGTGCCAGGCTCATTATCTCCCTGACTAGAGAGCCGTAGTGTCTTCCTCAGGAGAAACTCTGCTTTTCATCACACCAGAGGCCATAGACCAGATGATGAAGATCCCAAGAACTGAATCCGTCTCCCCTTTCAACCTCGAGGTCATCACAGAGTTATACCAGAAACTATCTTTTCCCAAGAGAGCCCAAATTTTTGAGCTTTTCCTTCCCCAGGCTACTCAGCTCCCCAAGACAAATCCCCTGTACCCTTCCTCCCTATTCTCAGTAAAGGGAAACCAAATAATTTCGTCTCTCTATGCTCTATTGGGTTATTTTTTCAACCAATGGGTAGATGAATCCATATTGGGTTTTTTGTCCATCTTCTCCACAGAAGAAAAACCCACCACACAGTTCGATTACAACACTTTCCTGGCGAACAATATTCATGAACAGTTTTTGAATTTCTCCACAGAGGGCATGTTTCGGTATTCCTCAATACTGGCCTATATGTTCACTTTCTTTCAGGCAGACAGATTCTCCTTTTCAATGCAGAAGATGGACCAGGACGGGAAGCCGCAGACGGTGACAACTTGGACTTCGCTACTCCGACAAAATTCTTTAGAATTCATCTTCAAACAGTTTATCGAGTAGTTCTACGACCCAGTGGTGAGTATGCTTAGTGGTAGATCTAAACCAAGAATAAATGAAGATATTCAAAGGATTTTACACCTCTCAGACCTTGCAAAAACTGGAGACTGGTACCTTTACCAAGATCACACAGAGATCAGAGTATATGGATGTGAGTTGGCTCCATATAAATTGCCCAAGTATTTACCCGTGAGGATATTTTCCCTGGAATACATAAGACAAATGATTCACTCATATGACATACATTTTGTGTCTTTGAAAAAGAAACAACAACTTAGAATTAAAGGGCAAATAGGATCATTCATCTGCAATAGTCGAGGCATTGGGGAGGAAGCAGATATACTGTTAAAAGAGATGAAGTTTTTTGCTAGCTTCATATGGCATTATGATCCATGCAGGACAATTTCTGAGATGAGGATTAAGAATAAAAACACCCCATATGTTCATATGCCCGAGCTCGAGATAGAGAAGTTCGCGAATCAAATAGAATGGGAACCGAACACTTTGGTCAAGATAGAGCAGCAGGACCCTTCGGTCATCATCTCACAGACGACTACACCATAGGTTCCCAAGGAGAAAAGGCCCAGGAAGGATTCTTCACCTCCTATCACTGAAGTCTCAGCCGAGGATTTCCAATTACATACCAAGAGGCCAAAAACCAGTTACACACCTGACACGGCTGGTGGAAAAGAAGTCAAATCCACCACAACTATGAAGGATGACCAGTCACTCCTCATCTCAAGCAACAAGCAGTTCATTTCTACATTTTTTCCTAAGGATCCCACAAATACTCCACCAGTCAACCAGTCGGGCAAAGGAGGACCAAAATTGAGTATTTTTGAGAAATATGATTTTTTCAAAAAGAAAAATTAGACACTGACCAATAGTAAATATGCTCAATTTTGGAAACAGACATCAACAACTCAGCATAGACTGTTGTCTGTTTTCGACATAGAGAAGGGTAGAATGCACATGGCATTTCTGCAGGCACAAGTGCCAGACCCGAAAGAAATCACTGACTACAAAAGGGCAACGTTCGAGTTTCATACAATGGATGTGCATCCTATTGATCAAATGGATCTACACAGGAAAACTGGGGAAATTATTTTCTCCATGTTGGAAAATGCTTCTACTGCAGCCACCAAATTACAGGCATCTCTGAGTAATTTCCAGACACAACTAAAATTAGAAAAGATATCATCCTTTGCAAAGGACAACATAATTAAGACGTTGGAATAATTGGTCCTCAAGATCGGCTATGATCCCTCGAATGTGAAAGCAGTCGAGGAGATGGTTAAAAAGAAAAATGACAATATAGCATCTCTGAGGAAGCATTTGAAACTACCACCAACAAAATATTCACAGATAAAGGAGATAACTGAGACAGAAGGGGAAAAGGATGAGATGCTCAAGCTAATCATGGAGAAGAATGCACAGTTGAAGGATATGGAAGCAGAATTGGAAAAACTATTGAAAGAGAAGGAACAATCAAAGCCCATGGAGGTCATTCCATTGAGCGCAGTTCCACTCAGAGGAGTAATCACAACATCGGCAACATAAATTCCCTCAGCAACTCCATTGACAGCTCTGGAGAAGATAGTAGAACTGGCAAAATCCATGGAAGAGATGAATTTGCAAGAGACAGAGATTAGCAGACTTAAAAAGGAGGCTGAGAACCTTAAGGAACTCAAGTCTTCTTACCAAGACAACTACTCCAAGGAAAAACAAACATCAGACAAGCTCAAACAGGAATTGCAGTAGCTTCAAAAGAAAACAGTGGCAGGCAAAACACTTGTTGAGGTGAAGGAAAATGTCTGGATGGATATCACCAAATCCATAAATGAAATATGGCCTATGGTACAAATCATGTTTGAGTAGAATGAATCGGTGCAAAGAAGCAAGTAGGCGATTGAAAAGATAAGAGGATAATTGGGAGAGATGCCCGCAGAAGCCACTGAGATCATCAAATTCCTAAATTCAAAAACCAGAGAAGAGTTAGAGGAGTTGAGAATTGAAGATAGGACATAAACCATCCTCGAAGTCAAGAGGGTCCTGACCAAGAGAGGATTGATGATACAACTGGAGGAAAAGGTTTAGGCTATGGACATAGGAGTGCAAAGGTTTTTCAACAAAATTGAAGCTCTGCAGAAGAAAGGTCTCCCTGGTTTAAGGGTCATAAATGACAAGTTGATGACACTGTCTGATTATAAAAAGAATCTAGCCACTGTGGTTAAAGATAGTTCAAATTTCTCGGGAATACAGGGCAGTATCACATGCAAGGTATTTTTAGAAGCTTTCCAATCAGACATCAACATACAACATGAGATCCAGTACATTTTTATCATCAAGCCAACTTTTGCCAAATATACGGAGATGGATGAAGTATACTGAAGATTGCTCAAAGTCAGCGTTTCCAGTAACCTTCGATGGAAAGAGTTATGTAATCTGATCGAGTAGGTGATGAGGTTTCCAAGCCTAGTCAACTATCCAGTCAGACAAGGTCGTGCAGAGGCCTCACCAACGGTTCACCCCAGAAATCGGCATTAAGTTTCAACACATCATCAAATAGTTTCCTAAATTTTTGTATCTTGTTAAGTTAGTTAGCTAAATTTAGATTTGCCACGTCCTAATCTTTAATGACAGGATCATATGTAATTTTGATTATAAATACTTCAAACTTTGAAGTATTGAGGGTTGATCTTTACGTCCTGTAAGCTAGAAAGACTGTAATTTTTGTCAAGAGATCTTCCAGTAATACAAAGAGACGTTTCACAGGATTCTTGCGTGTTATTCATTGGTGATGTTTTATTTTCTATGTTGAATTTTCTTCTCACTCAGTTGTCATATTGTTTTCTAATCTAATATTTTAAAAGTAACGCATGTTGCAGGATTTATCTTTGTATACCCTATTTCAGCTTTGAAAGATCCTTATGTTTGTCTTTCTGATATTACAGTGAAGAAATTCTTAAATGATTCTTTGCTTTAATTGATGTTCTCATCTTTTCTACTATTCATCACTTTATTGCTAAAGAATCCAATGAATGCATTATCTTGCCCTGTGAAAATAATCTTTTAGTTTATGTTTAGATTCCTATCTATAATATGGACCCCATAGCCCAACGGAGGCGTAAACTCTTTTCAGCCAACTTAACAAAAACAAAAACAAACCTTTCCAATATTATTTTATTTAACTAGCCTAGTATCTTAAAGTTAAAACATAGCTAAATCATACAGAGAGATCCCTCTCTGAAACTGGTAGGGCTAGATTCTAGTTTTGAAGTGGTTGGATAAAGTTACCTCTAGTAAATTTCTTCTTCTCTGAACACCTTTGGGAATTTACAGAGCGATAACAGTAGGATCACGCACGTAGTAATGGTTGTTCAACTGACATACTACTAACTGGGAATCCATGTGAACTTCCAAAGAGCGAATACCATGCGAGATAGCATCGCGCAAAAGTTATATGACGACGCTATATTCAACCACATTATTCATGGATGGCCCTAGGCATGCGCCACTTGAAGATACCAGCAGACCCTCGGGTGAGTAAACCACCCAAGCAGCGGAATCCAAGTTCCGTGTATGATGAATAGCTGCATCTACGAATCCTAGGTAGACCGAAGACTCCATTGACATCTCCCACAAAGGGAAAACACGATAAGAAAGCTAAAGATAAAAGAAAAGGAAAAAGAAATGTATATACACTAAATTTACATTAGTATACAAAGAGTTCCGCCCAAGCCTAGGGCTCAAGCGTAGTATCTTTTCCAGTAGAGCCTATTTCTAGGCTTGACCAAATTATTCCCTTCATAATATTCCAACTCATAGGCTCCTTTTTCTAGGACCCATCGCACGATGTAAGGACCATGCCACATTGGTTTAAACTTGCCTACCCCTAGCAGTTATTTGGCTTGATCTTACAAGAGGACCAAGTCACCCTCAACATACAACTGGGGACAGACATAATTGTCGTGCTGAACCTTAACACGTTTCTTGTTTGCCTCAATAGACGTAAAGGCATCTCAGTGCTACTCGTTAAGACTCTCTAGGTGCACAAGGTGTCGCTCTAAATCCGAAGTGTCAGGTAGGAGCTCGACTGCCAACTTGAGAGAAGGGATTTCACATTCAATGGGAAAGATCGACTCCACACCGTGTACTAACTGAAAAGGGGAAAAATTGGTGGCAGTCTTAACCGAGGTTCGATATGCCCAAAGCGCGAGATATAGCATGATATGCCAATTGGAGTTTCTCCGACTGATATTTTTTTTGCAAAATGGTCTTGAGAGACTTGTTGAAGACCTCTAATTGTCCATTTTCCTGGGGGTAATAAGGGGATGAATGACCGTGTCTAAACCCCAACTTACATTCTAGTTCTACCATCATTTCATTCTGAAAGTGATTGCCATGATCAGTGACAATATCACTCGGGATACTGAATCGGGCGATAATTTGGTTGAACACAAAGAAGGTTGCAGTCTTCCCATCAGATTTTATAGTAGGCATGGCCTCGACCCACTTAGTGAAGTAGTCGATGACCACGATAATATGTTGGTGCCCCCCCAGCCAAAGTTGGGTTGCAATCGACGAAATCTACCCCCCACTTGGTGAAGGGACCGACGATTATGACTGGGTGAAGAGGGGCTGGGTGAAAGAACATTTTTTGAGTGAACACCTAGCAGGGGTGAAACTTCTTAACCACTTCGGTGCAATCTTTAAATATAGTGGGCTAGAAATAACCGGCTTGCAGGATGTTTTGGGCTGTTGCAAGCTCAGATAGGTGACCACCACAAGCCCCTTTGTCGCAATCATTTAGGACTGACTTGGCTTCCTCGTGATTTAATAAAAAACGCAAGATATTATATATTCCTCGATGATATAAAGTGTCACCGACGATGGTATACTTTTTGGCTTGATATCTAACTCGCCATCGATCATCTCGTGAGAGATGCTAAGCGAACTTCAAGGTTTAAAGATATAAAACAATGTCTCCATACCAGGGGTCGGACGATGAGACAAGGAAAATGTGTTCGTCTGCAAACAAGTCAATATGGATAACATCCTCTTCTAATCGTGGAAAATTGGATATTAACTCCACAAAAACTAGTGATTTATTGGACTTGGACGAAGCAAAGTCGAGATAAAATTATTGTAGGATGACAATCCATTTATTATATTTCCTACCTATGATACGCCTGGTGAGGATGTATTGAAATATATTGACATCAACAACCACAGTAGTTTTGCAAAGCAATATATAGTGACGTAAACGTTGGACTGCATGAACGACAACCAAAGCTATCTTTTCAACATGAGAGTAATTAAGCTCAGGGCTGACTAGACTTCGACTAAGATAGTAGATGGTGTGCTCATGGAGCTCATCATCCTCCTGAACTAGAACCATACCAATCGTCTCAACAGACAAGGCAATATACAACAAGTAATCTTTACTGTAATAAGGGGATTTCAGCAGAGGGGCCAATACCAAGGCTTTCTTCAAAGCATCGAAAGAATCCTAGGCTTGCTCATCCCAGATAAAAGGAGTGTCTTTCTTCAAGAGGTGCATGAAACCTTTAGTGATATTGGCATAGTTCACTATGAAACGACGTAGAAAGTTAGCTTTCCCCTGTAAACCTTAAAGTTGTCTAATTGTGCACAGGGGAGGCAACTGAACTATTGCCTCAACCTTAAGAGGATCTACCATGATCCCGGTCTCGAAAACTAAAAATCCTAAGAGATGACTAGACTTAACGAAGAAGATGCATTTATGAGGGTTTAAACGGATTCTATAGTAACGAAATCTTTCAAAAACTAGCCGAAGGTGTAGAACATGATACACTCTCTTGCGAGAGTGAGGAGAAAGATCATCAAGGTAGGCTTTGACTATGTGCTTGAGATCATGAAAAGTGAAAGTCATGGCACATTGAAAGGTTGCTCCGACGTTTTTAAGGCCGAAAGGCATTTTCTGGTATACAAAATTACCCCAAGGACATATAAATTTCGTCTTGTATTGGTCCTTAGGTTTGATCTGGATTTGGTTATATCCCAAAAATCCATCCATAAAAGAAAATATCTAGCTTCTCGCACACTCATCAAGAATTTGATCAATGAAAGGCATGGGGAAGTTATCTTTAGGACATGCCTTTTTCAGGTCGCGAAAGTCCATACACACACGGATGATTCCTTTCTTTTTATTCACGGGAATGGGGTTAGATACCCATTCGTTCAAGGGAACTAGGTAGATGTAGCCAACATTAAGTAGCTTCTCCACCTCTGCCTTAATAGCAAGGGCCTTCCTAGGATTTACAACTTTAAGATGTTGTCAAACAAGTTTAGCATTAGGATAAGTCCTAGTCTCATGTTCGACAATATGGGGGTCAATCCCTGGCATCTCTTCGTATGACCAAGCGAATACATCTCAAAATTATTTGAAGAGTTTGGTGTAGATCAGAATTTCTTCTAGCGAATAATCCGCACTTATATTTACATTCTCAATCTTACCAAGGATACGAGAGATATCGATCGAGACAGTAGGAGAAATAATCGCCATATTTCCCTCAGCATAAATGTCGTGCGTATCAAGTGGAACGATGACATGACCGACTATCTCACTCAAGGTAGAACGAAAATCATCTTGCTCGATTCTTTCGAGACTTGGGAGAAAATAAGATCGATGATGCATATCATCCCAAGGTCTCTCGGAACCATTCATGGCTTCAAGGATGGATTCGTCTGAAGGAAAAGTCTCATCTAGGAAATCATGCGAGCATGACGATGAGGTGGCCCATACAGGCCTAAGAACAGGATCCTCCTTGTTTGTTGGCGAAGTAACATGATCAATATCGGCAGAAGAGTCTAGAACAACTTGATATGCAATATCTACTACCGATAGTGGCATATCCATGCCAGTGTGCAATTGTCCTTCACTCGATGAAGTCAGAGAAGGTAGGGTCCATGGATCACTAAAATAGGAAGTGCGGAAAGGTATGGACCTCCCGGTTGATGCAGGCCTACTAGAAATGGCGTAAACGTGGTGAATCGGTGCCGAGAAGTCGAAGGTACCCATGAGGGAAGAATACATTCTGACGCCGATATTCTTAGTTGCCAACTGAGAATTGTCGATCACAGGGATCGACGGTCCCACAAATGCATTAGGAATAGAGTATGCAAAGGATAACTGGTTGATAGTCATGATCTCCCCTTGATGAGGAAAACAAAGTATACGAAAAACAGACGATATGATGACGACCATAGAATAGGTCCAATTGCGACCTAGAAACATATTATAATCAAGAGGTGCATCAACTACCTCTACTTCCACCTCTACCATCTTCCTGCCTAACTGGACTGGAAAGGCAGGGATAATACCATGAGGGCGGAAGGAATGACTGTCAAATGAAATCAACATGTTCGATGACTTGGAAAGGATCGGAGAACCAAGAGCTTTCCAACAAACCAGGGACATAATGTAGGTGGAAACACCTTCATCAACGACTACTCGTTTGATAGCTTGGAACACTCCACATGGATTTGGAAAGCCACATGGTAGGGTAAGAGAGGCTTCACATCCGTGACATTAAACTTGAGGAGTTTTGAGCCACTAGGCTCTAGAGATCCTAAGGCAGAGAGAAAGGCATTCCTCTATGATGGACATGTTTGGAGTACCTCCAAAGCCGACATCGCACAAGGTTTTTGGCCCAGATCCTCAACGATAGAGTAGTTCTGGGCGGCTCTAGCATTAGGGTTGTGGGTAGAGCGCTTAAGTACTCCTTTCAGAGTACAACGTGGTGGCGTTGGTTTCTCAATCTGTAGGTTCATCTGCAGAGGGGGAGCAGGATCTTCTAGGACGATACTAGCTCTTGAAGAGCTATAATCTCGAGAATGGTTACATCGATTTTTGTGTCGAGCATATTGATACAAACACGGTTTCCATCTTGCGAAGGTGGGTTTTGACCTCCATCAGGCGCATTTTCGGTGTTCGAAGAGCTCGAGGCTAAGTGTTGATTGTGTGGGAATGGATTCGTCAGCACAACGGGTAGTAGGTTTAAAATTCTCGTAGCCTCCGCGAGTTTGGGGCAAAAATGTGTAACGTAGTCATCGATACAAAGTTTACAAGGAAAATTCACCTTATGTTTCTCTTTCTTTCCCTCTTCAACATTATCATTCTGTTTCCCATTATTATCTTTTTCCTTGGGTTTATTATTATTCTTCCCACCCTTACGATTATTTCGACCTTTCCTTTTATTCCCATCTGATTGTTGGTCACCAGTTGGGTTGTTTGACGGCTGCACATAATGTACCTCTGTCGATTGGGTGGGTTTGGAGGATGCAGATGAAACTGGTCCTCCGACAGACTTCGTTGTTGGGTCTATGTATTTTACATTGGTGGACCCCACAATTCCATTGGCATGAGGTCCGGGATTCTGTCTAGGATCGTGATTTGGTTGCGATGCATCTGGAAGAAGGTGAAATAACATCCCAGACTGAGCATATATCAAATCGAGTTGCTGGTCTCTAAAGAGAGCTTCTTCCTCGTTGAAGACCCCAGAAGTAGCAACGTCCTTTGAGATAGGAGCATGAAAAGACTTTAGGAACCATTCTAGAAGAAAGGTCGGGGGTATAGGAGTCTTAATCAACTGTTTCTTCCTACGCCATTCCTAGATATGGTCCGAGATGTGAGTGGTGGTAACCTGGTGTAGAGTAGACAAAATTTCAAGGCCAACATCATAACAAATGGGTAGTTGAAAGTGGTTGAGAAAGGCTAGCAACAACTGATGAAATGACCCATATGTCCCCCTAGGTAGCTCAATGTACCATTGTGACGCAACTCCAATGAGAGTGTGCTGAAATAATCGTAATCTAATAGAATCATGATTTACATAATTCGATGAGCACCAAAGGTGAAAAGTAGTGACGTGATCACCAGGGTCCTCGCCATTCTTACCTTCAAAATTTGGAATGTCTGATGGAAGTATGGTAGGGATAGAGGGCCATGTGGGATCATGACTCACCAGGTCATTCATTAATTTAGACAAGTCTGGAATATTAAGTGTGTCCAGAAAGGGAAGACGGGGCTGTGACACCTGACCCCATCCTCTCGTGAAAGATTGTGCATTAGGAATTGCATTCCATCCAAGGTTTTGGTGAGGACCAAAAAATTGTCAAGAATTGTAAGCCCCCCCTTTGGGATGATTTGCATAATATGGATTGGGCATCATCCCAATAGGAATGTTTTGATAAGGGTTATGGAAATTCCCCCCAACCGGATTAGATCCGAGCTGGGGGTTGTGAAAATTCCCCCCAACCGGATTGGATCCGAGTTGGGGGTTTCCAAAAGTGTAATACTGACCTCCTCTAGATGGGAATCCAAAGGATTGAAGTGGATTCTTCATACCAAAATTATTGGTCAGAATCGACACCGAGGGGGTAGGGATGTAGGGCGGAATTTGTCTGCTAGCTAGGTTGTTCAATCCAGTCGTAGAAGGATTAGATCTGGGGTTATGAAAAGGGGCAATTCCTACATTAGGATTCGTTTGGGGAATATGAGAACCACCAAATGGAAAGGAGTGTAAGGAGGTGTAGTGCCTCCAAGTCCAAAGCTAGCATTAGGTCTAGCAGCTGGGATGGCAGTCGAAAACTGCGATGTGAAGTTAGGCATACCATAAGAAAATGGACTAGAATCCATAGGGATGGACTGGACATTGTAACTCGATGAGTGTCCTAAACCCCCAAAAGGGTCCGAGGTAAGAGATGAAGCATTTAATACAGGTCAAGCCATAGTATTGGTATAATCCTCCGGCCCTACAACTGTAGTGGCTGCAGGAGTAAAAGGGGTGCCATTAATTATGGTGGGTATGGGAGTTGAAGAACTCCCAGTGTTCTAAAGACTAGACTCAATACTCATCCTTGTGGAACTACAAGTATGAAAGGTCAATGTGTGTGTACCATGCCTGATAACTCTACGCCTTTTAGAAGGAAAAAACTCAAAAACTGGTGGTAACTGTAACAATCGATGGGACCAATGAGGAGGTTGGTCTGACTCCACGATGAATTATGACTCTACTAAATATAAATATATCCTAAGGCCAACTAGTAGTCAAAGAGCATACCAAAAATTTAAATAGCCAATATGCATGAAAATTGGCTAAAGTGGCCGAGTGGCCTCCCTCCCTAAAGAAGGTATGTCTCATACAAGAGAGACCTGAGCTCCCTGCTAAAGTTTTGAGGTAACATAATCAGTTATAGGGGCCCTCGTGGGTTTAACAACCAGTCGGTCAGATCCCCCCGTAGAGGTAATCGTCCATAAATACTGTGTGTTTTCCGACCCCTATCTCACCCAGGGTACAAGAAGAATAACCCCTACAAGTAACCTATGAGATACTTAAGTCAAGCAACTAATAAACCATTGTATAACCAATGCACAGGTGAGAAATCAAGGGGTTAGCACATTAGATAGCATAATCCATCAATAAACATTACAAACATGCCCATGGATAATAATCATACATTTGCAATATACCAATAGGATGGGAAAGGAGTATTTCTATTAATAATTGATCAGTAGAAGTGACAACATTACAGACTTTCGTGTTGGCACGGTTCGAAACCAAGAAACCAAGTTCCTTCCAACTGGGCCTCCACCACTTCAATCCTCCACCAAAGGCAAGCTCACAGGAGAGAGTCAATGAGGTTCTCTCAACAATAGGGAAAGATCTTGGGGGGTTGAACATTGTGTTCATACTTGAGGGACAAAGGGATGCAAACTCAATATGAAGTAATTTCTCCATAGTAACTTTTCTCTCAAAATTGAATTCTTTCTCCTCTTTTCCATAGCTGGAAATTTTTCTTTTATAGCCTTCAGAATGCAACTGAAGGGCCGAGTCAGAACGTTTCCAATATGTGGAATGCCAAGGATCACATATCTTTTGTCGTGACATGGAAACCCGACTTCATTTTTGTATTTTCTGGCACAAATCCTGATGTACACAGGCTGTAGTGGAGCAACTAGCGTATACACATCTTGCATAACTGATAGGGAGCGTATATGTGGAATATATATATATATTTTTGTCTCTGGATTCATCAAAAAGGGATGACAAGTCTGCATAGGGAAATGGAAAAAGGCCCTCTATTCAAGATAGAAATGGTGAGGCAAATCTTTCTATAAAAGATGCCCCCTAATTTGTGAGATCAGATGAGTATATGCGATGGCCGAAATACATTATAAATAACCCATAAGTGGAGTGGTAGAGAACCAGTTGGATGAACTCGATTGCTTATTACATTATGTATTGACTTTGCATACAGGGATGCCAAGAATAAATTGAAAATCCATGTGGAAAATATACCAAACAAGTGTTCATGGCCATGAATAGGCAAATACGAATGCGGTTGTATGCCAAAAGTTGTCATAGTCACGAACAAGGCCCAGTCAAACCAGTCTCAAAATCAATCTGAAGATATCTATATACCATGAAGTACAATCTGATCTCCCATGATCACTAAAGTTGAACAAGTGTTGGTCCAATGAAAGAGAAGCAACAACTGAGGAAAGATGCAACCACATAGTGATGTCTTCAAGTCTTCTACACAATCCACCAAGGTGCAAGTCTACATCATGTGAAAAAAGGAGTTGAGGTCGAACATGATGAGACATCATCTGATTATCGGTCATTGAGGTATACCATTAAAAAACATGAGACAACCTACCAATAATGAAAGTAGGTATCAAGGAATCGAGTACATTTCTACAAGTGAGAATAAATGAGTTGGTGTTGAACACTTGAGAAATCCATTGATCAGGAGACATTGATGTATTCCCATCTGTCAATGGTGAGAGAGGCTGCCACTAATGATTGCAAGCCTCAAGGCACTCATGAAACTCTAGGTCCCATATCCAGAATAAATGATATGAATTCGATGGAAAGAGACCCGCTGAAAGGAGAGCATTAAGGCATCTCTCATCGGTCAACACCAGGAACAAAGCAGGAGCTTCATGATTTGGTGGAGAGAGGACGAAGAACATGTTCACGAACTAATGACCCTGTGCATATTTCACGTGTACCAAGTGCAAGAGATATATGAAAAAGACCCTCTGAATAACAATCAATGATGAAACCTGCTGACAAAGGCAAGGAAGCCACCAATAAGGCTAATGGCAACCAATACACTGCACAAATCCCAAAGTGTGAATAGATGTATTGTTGTCGAACACAAGAGAAACCACCTAGTCAACGACCAATGATGAAGTGTCGATTTTTGGGTTCAAGGTGACCTACCAATGATGAAAGTATGGCTAGGGTGCATAATAATACCATAGTATCATGTGATTCTGAGACAAACTGAGGGTATGACTGACATGGAAAGTCAAGATTTCCGAGGTGTGGTTGAAGCAGGTTGATAGACTTCCTTTGAACAAGATCATGAGACATGGTGGACTCCGGTAGCATAGACTCAATGCTGTGACTATTAGATGCAGGAGGCATCAATAATGTTATCTATAGGGACTGGAAACGTAACCAGTCGATAGAGAAAAATCTGTAACTAGATCAGCTTCCTAAGGCCATGCTAAACCCAAAATTATGATGATGCAATGAATCAATAACTTTGTTCTCTATTCAAAGGTGACACGACTGCTTCCAATTACAATATAGTACTCCCTTCCCACCTGTCTTTTTTTTTTTCATAACAAATGAATGCTATGATACAGAGGAGGGAACGAGTGTCGCAAGTAAGCAAAACTAGTTCCAGCAGTGGAACGTACCTATGATCAATACAAGGGATGCATGTGGGAGATGGACACTTGGGGTGATGTTCCTTCCAGGGTATAGGGTGTCAAATTGTGAAGGATATAAACAAGGCTCTGCTTGGTTGAGGGTGCAAAAACCGCTTAGGCAACAATTTATAACGCAAAGCGAGAACCGGCTAAAGGCTCAATACTGCAAGCAAGGCCATGAGATGCAATCACAACTTAATGCCAAAAATGTCCTTTTTTATGTCTTTTAGTGTACTTGGTGTGAAAAAGGGGTAAACTTGTGCAAGATAGAAATGGTGAGGAAAATCTTGCTATAACAATCATACGACAAGAAACTCAATATAAATGAGAGAAATCTAAGGAGAAAAACACTCCAAACCTCGAAAAAAAAGATTTTATCCCCAATATGGTCAACAATTATGTTACAAGGAAAATATCTCTATGGCTAGGGGTAAACCAGGACAGATGGAAATGACTGTAGAAATCAAATCTAATCTCAAGTATGCTATATAAAAAAATATGATAGCAAGACAAGATAAAAGGCCTACCTCGTCTAGACATTCGATGAAGTCCACCGTTGAGCACTTGACCCAAAGCGATACACCTACAACTAGTCCTCAAAAACCAAGAAATGCAAGAATATGGTGATAATATATAATTTTAGCACATTAAATATCATAATCCATCAACATTTATAACAAATACGCCCATGGAATAACAATTCAAATATTTGCAAGATATTAATTGGATGAGAAAAGAGTATTTCTATTAAAATGTAATCAACAGAAGTGAATGAGTTACAAACTTTTGTGTCGGCACGGTTCGGA
The DNA here is from genome assembly GCA_010110895.2 of Picea sitchensis. Taxonomy (NCBI): domain Eukaryota; kingdom Viridiplantae; phylum Streptophyta; class Pinopsida; order Pinales; family Pinaceae; genus Picea; species Picea sitchensis. The sequence continues at coordinate 160,056 of SNQJ01S0020995.1, read as the reverse complement.
ACCAAGAAACTAAGTTCCTTCTAGCTGGGCCTCCACCCCTTCAATCCTCCACCAAAGGCAAGCTCATATAAGAGAGACAATGAAGTTCTCAATCAACAAGGGAAGAGCTTGGGGGTTGAACAATGTGCTCAGACTTAAAGGACAAAGGGATGCAGACTCAATGTGAAGTGAATTATTTCTCCAGAGTAACTTTGCTCTCAAAGTTAAATTCTTCTCCTCCTTTCTATAGCTCAACTTTGGCCCATTTGTAGCCTTCAAGTGGAACCGAAAGGTTGATTCAGAATGTTTCCAGTATATGGAAGGACAAGGATCATAGATATCATGATGTGACATGGAAACCCAACACCATTTTTTAATTTTGGGCGCAAATCCCGATGTACACGGGATGTAGTGGTGCAACCTGCATATACGCATGTTGTAATATAGGTAGGGCGCATATATGTGGTGTTATCACTCCAGGAAACTCTCCTAGGATGTATCTCAGAGACGCATGGTAACTTAACCCTTTTGTAACTATTTTCTCAATAATGGATGTGGGTTTGGATCAAGATGAATATCTTAAATCACTAGATTGTATCTTCAAGACAATCTAGCTATATTCATTCAATACAAGGCCTTCAAGAGCTATTATCAGATAGGTTTGTAAATCAAATGGATAAGAAAACCAATCAATTAACCAGAACATACATAGGCAATATATATGATGGGTCAACAAACTAGCAAAGGATGCTTATGATTCTTTCTTAACAATCAAAGGTAAGATGATAGTTACCATGGGACCATTAAACATAGACAAAGGAATGATTTCAACTCATAGGCATAGAAAAAGATAAAAGAGAGTCTGACAATAATAATGAAAGAAGCTTCCAGGCTTAATATATTAAAGAAAGTGTCTTTTTTACAATATCAGTGGATTATAGAACTCAAAATTGAACCTTTTGTTCATCAAATGTTTTGGGCTTTATATCCCTTTACAAACAGTTTCAAGATCCTAGATTACTGGATCAAATTTTTCCTAAAATAGAAAATCAATAACTCGCCCAAGAAAGTAGGAAAATATCCTTATCGAAAAGATCTGATTGTGATGGAAAAGAGTAAGATACCATGGGTAAAGTATCAAGTCCACCAGAATCTAAGAAGATATCGGGATATAAAGAGTAAAAGGAATCATAAATGAGCACATGAAAAAAATCTCTTGATCTATGATATTTAAAAATGGTATTCTCAAGACATTCCTCTTCACTTTCCTTAAAAATTTCACTCTGTTTTCGTGATAAATCCTTTAACATAATACGATCATCTAAATTTTCCTCATGTATGATAGACAATTAAAAACTTTCATGAAAAACATCTAATCTTTCCTGTGGATAAGGTATGATTTGTGAATGAAGGTTTAAGGTTTCTTCAAATTGCAGATTTATATCTCTAATCAGTTTCATAGGAATGTTAGAATGCTTAAGATCATTTTCATTTCCTAAGTGTTCTTCAATAACTGAATTTAAGTACTGATTAGAGAAAGAGTTAGAAGAATATGGACATTCACCTTGACCCAACATAAAATATTCTTCCATGATAGTCGAGGACTGAACATACAATGAATCAGAGGAAAAACTAGTTTGATTATCATTAAGAACCTTTTCAATAGATTCTTCCTCCCTTTCTTGTTCAAAATTTTTGGATGGAATCCTCTCATCCTGCAAAGAAAATTATTCTCGCAATTGAGTGATAGGATTTCTAGCTAATTCATTATTTTCGATTGAAAATGGTCGGATGAAAAGGGCACAATCATCAGAGAGGAGATTTAGTACAAATGAGATGTCATCAAGTTGAAACTTATAGAGAACATGATGGATTCTTGTTAAAAATACCTCTGGAGATGAATTGTCATTGATTAGTAAAGCCTAAAATTCTTCACATAATTGATTGTGATCATAGATTTCAAAATAATCTAAAAATTCCTCTACAAATTGAAACCAATCAATAATGTGATATGATGGAAAAGACTCAAACCAATGTTTAAGCTGACCCCTAAAAGTAAAAGTGAACAATCTGCATAAAACCTTTAAATCATAAATATCATGCTTGATGGATTTACACCAAAACTTGTTAAGATGGTCTTTTGCAGATACATGCCCCCCACCATCAACGGTGAGTTTGGACAAGCGAGAGACTGTCTCGTTGGAAATATCAGGTAATGAGAAGTTGAAAGCATGTTCCAACACAATGATTTGGGGAGCCATGGAGAATTAAATACATTCAAAACAAAGACTCCTGCAAGGCCATCTTGTCAGTTTGGCCCGCCTTCTAGTGCATTTCAAGATGACACAGAAGAGTAATTTATAAATCTGGAATTATGGCAGACTAAGGAGTAAAACATTTAATCATTAAATTTACCTCAACCCTCCTTCTAGGTCCATTTGTTGATGGGCGTTTATGACACACCGTCAACAAGAAGGGAATATTTGGACTGGGTTTGTCTAATTAACACAATATGTTTGGTATAATCTATCCTTACGTGTTTATTGGATTCGTTAGCCAAATAAGATCCTAAAATAACTAAAAGATGTAAACTAACTAAAGGTATAATTCTAAAAATAAGCACATTAATTACAATTTCCTAACTAACAGTAGTACTATGTACAGTAGATATATATACAATTACAAGGTTTAAGCAAAACCTTGTGAAAATAATTTTTTTAAACTGATGAATTAGAACAAGATGAAAATTAAACAAAAATATTCTAGTACTGTAACTGAAAAAACTAATAACAAAAAAGAGTGAATAAGATTGAAATGATATAACGAATATGGAAAAAGAATTCAACGTTTAAATGATGCAATCATTATTCATTCCCAAATCAACAAATTAAATAAATAATAAACTAACTAACCTTATGTTGATTAGCAGTACTAAGCTAGATTCGTCTCTCTGTATTTGTATAGGCTCCACTTAACCTGTGTCAAGTATAAATCTATGACAAAAGAAAGAATAATACTTCCTGAAACAACTCAAAGAAGTCTTGTATATTCCGAAACAAGTCTATGATGATAGAAAGACAAATGATTTTATCTCATGTGACTTTGAAATGTCCAATAACTGAAAATGAAAGTAACTCCAACTCTCAACAAATGGTATTACTAACTACCTAACATTAGATGTAAACTCAAAATGCTTGGATAGATGATCAGTGACAGATATCAACAGAACCAAAATATAACGAACCGCATAAAGAAAAACATAACATGAAAGGTTATATGCAGAACATACTAAAGCTAGTTTGATACAAATAAAATTTCACATCCATAAATTACATGAGAAAACAATGAAAAAATTGCACAGTCTACAAAAGGCCGAAAGCCAAAGAGTGAATTGTATCCCATATACTTTCAAAAAAATAAGTCCATGATATGGTCCAAGAGGAATTGCATGTATCTGGGAAAGCATCAGTATTTAAACTAAGTTCAAGATCTATTTCTCATATCTTCTAAGATAGAGATAGATCTATCTTTAATAAAGTCTGTACTAAAAATAACCAAAAATAGGTCTGATGTAACAACCATTTAAAATAGTTACACAATCAAGATATTCTTGAAACTGTTTTAAAAGAGAAACTTGCAAATATGGAGCATCTCCAATGATTTAATTGACCCATCAATATTTGTCAATCGATCCCCTTCACACCTGAGAAGAAAAATGAAATTTTAATTTAGAGAAAAGCTATCTAATAAACTAATTAAAGACAAGCTACAGAATCTATGATTCTGTAGCATGTCTAAAAAAAATGATAAAATCAAACATAATCAAAACAAGAAAATTACTAATTGTAAAATTGGCTTTGAATTACCATAAATCAAGCATTTGAAACCGAAAATCCTTGCAAATCAGAATCGATGATAATATTAACCTTGGTAGATTTTTTAAACAATGATCTTCTGAGACTTTTTGATCTTTTATTTTCATGAGAAGAATTTAATTATTTTTACTCATTAATTTATGTTTCTCCCTCTTCATATCACTATTATGTCTCTATACTTGGTTCAAACACATCTAGAGACATAGAACAACTGAATGATATCTCTTAGCCCAGAACTGCCAGCCACCATAACTTCCAAGATCTAAATTTCTTTTACAATCCTGGTGATCATTGTCAGGGGATTTTATTTAATGGAAATGTCTTTGATAATCATTCTCTAGTTCATGGATCTTATGGCCTATATAAGAGACTAAAAATGGATTTTTTTTCTATCTGAAGCCAACAATCTAAATATCTACCTGAGTTACCCTTTTCTTCTATGTGCAGATGGTCGATAGATGAGGGTCTCATTTTGATGAATGTATCCATTAAACTGAGGCCAAATACCTGATAAATGGTCAGAACCTATGAGAAAAGGTGGGGGAGTGAGGATCAGGGTTAAATCAGGCCTCTTACTCAATATTTTGAATATCCTGTGACAAATATGATTGCTCTGCAATGTTGAACTACTTCCTCAAACTCGACAAATTTTTTGAAAAGATCTTCTTTAAATCAAAGGTTATATGTCTCATATATTTGAGTTCTTTTGGAAAATTTGCTCGTGAGAGATAAACGGGTTCATTTATGAGATGGGTTTCTGAGGGTTTTTTCAAATTATTTTTCGTTTGGTCAGAATCCATCCTGAAAACATGATCTTCGACAAAATTGAAAGAACTCCTTACCTCCATCGAAATAGAATTTCTGAAAATTCTTCTTCAAAATATGGGATGTATCTATGAAATGGATTGGTTTTTGGAGAAACTGATCGAGTTGACAATAAATGAGCCCATTTTGGAAATGGTTTTCTGACGGTTTCGCCAAATTATTAACCTTTTTCTCAGAAATCATCCCGCAAATTCATGTCTTTATTACACAATTACAGGTTTGTAAAACCTCAGACCCATTTGGTTACGATATACCAACAAGTGTAGAAAAGAGGAACCCTTGTTTGAAACTACCCGATATGAACGATAAGTTCTACATTTTCGGAGGTGACCCGATAACTAAGGCTTCAGGAGAAGGCCACCATAACCACTACTCAGGTTGTTGATTGAATACGGAACCATAGGACATGCGTAGTTGAAAAACACCTCCTTTATTGACAACCGAACCCCAAAAACAAAACACTACGATTGAGGCAATGAATGTGAGCTTAAGCTAGTAGGACGAGGGAGTAATTGTTTCAGAGCATGGCTGACAGTCCTGTACAACAAAGATTAGACTACAATATGACAATAGAGGATAACGTTCATATTTCAAAGCTATATCAAAGTTTTAGTTTCATGAGTGATCGTGGAGGTGGTATGTGATAATAAAAACTCCAAATGAATAAAATGACTAAGGCATACCCAAAAGGTGATCAACTTGTATGCCAATGGTAAAGAGAATTCATAAAACAATAAGCTCAATAGCCTTTAAGGTTCTTAAGATTATTAGGTGTTTTTTTATTTTAAGTAATCACTCAATTCCACAAGATGAAGCTTCAGAATCTGTATGATGTGTCTAGACCAAGCTTGTTTCAATTTCATGCTTAAACAATCATGAAATTGAAACAAGAATAAATGAGATATTTATTGAAAGAAAGGCACTCAAAAAACACACAATCAATCAAGTGATTTTTCAAAACATAAATCATGATTGAATTTTTTCATGGATACAAAGGGGTAGCCATTAAATTTTTTTATTCCATTAAAACTATATTTTAAATATCGATGAAAACGTCATGAATATATGGTTGCTAACAGAAGTGCAGGATGGAAGGTCGTCACAAGGACGAATACCCTGCATTTGCATATTATTTGGCAGCTAGAGCGCTAAATCTACTACCCTGAGGAGGGTATTGCAATATCTATAAGAAATGGGGTCATCATCCCACTAAGTTTCCATTACTCTAGAAATATTAGAGTACCCCAAAGAACTTGTTTTGCAATTTTTGTAAGTCGGTAGGGCATGAAGAGAAGGACTGTCGCGCATTTGACTTACTAAGAGAATGCACATCGGATATATACAGGATCCAGGAAGATAATATTGGTGCATATGGGAATAGCGTGCAATATAAATGTTGACGAGGTTTTAATCAAGGTAAAAGAGAAAATTTTAGCAGAGGCTGAGGTAGAGAGAATTTCGGTAGAGGAGGACGAGGCTCTATTATCTGTAATAACTATAACCAAACTGGACACTTGGCCCAAGATTTCCAAAACCTGTGTACCACATGCACATATTTTATAGCATTGGATCATGCAATGAAGGAATGCCCCCAACTAGTTGTGAAATGTAAGGCTAGAGGAAACCCAAACCAAAATCAACATCAGAATTAGAATGTGTAGATGATATCAGTCGAAAGACGCAACGAAGGGCCAAAAATCATAGTTGTTACTTGTGGAGGAGCTCGAACAGGCATAGATATGGAAACTCAAGGAAAACAAACATAGTAATGTGTAAGAAATTCAGCGAGGCCTATGTCATCATTCAACCCACAGCAGGAAAAAGATACATATCAGAGTGCAAGAAAGGAAATGCTTGAATCACATGGGGAATTACATCATCATCACTACCTCATATAGAAGACCCAACGGTACATTAGAAGTCAAGTGAGAAAGTAAGTACACTAACCAAATTATTAAAGAGTTGTGTAGAACTGGTGAAGGATACAACTGTGCTCAGTATATTATATAACATGATTGATCACTGTGAAAAAGGAAGGGACACCCCAATCACACATCAAATGGTAAATCATGTACTGCACAGGAAGAGAACCAATGGGGAATTCAAGTTGAATGCGCATATTGGGGAATACGATGTGGATAATTTTATTCTAGACTTAAGATCAGATGTGAATGTACTACCTAAGAAGGCATGGGAGATGATGGGAGAACCTGAGCTAATATGGTCCCTTGTTCATTTAAGGCTAGCGAATCAGCATAAGATAGTCCCAATTGGGTGACTAACATGAGTACATGTGAACATAGATGGGGTGTGCAGCATGGCATACTTTGAAGTTATTGAGATCTTAAATGATAGTCAACCATAACCAACTTTAATGGGATTGGAATGGGTGGTTGATAACTAGGAAATTATTAACTTGAAAATAAGGGAGATGATATTTGAGGTTGGGGATCTAAAGGTTACTGCACCTTTGGTCCCATTAGAAGGGAAGAGATACACAAAGTCAATAAGAGAAAACGAAATGGAAAATTTATATAATATGACTGTGTGGATGGAGGATTATGTCAACCTAACAATGAATGGTGCACTCAGTTGGAGAAGTATCAGTTTGTGTGCATCATATTCATAAGTTGGTCTAGCAAATTGGCAACAGAGGATGGATGAAGTATCAACTAGACAATGTGAACATATAAACCGATCCTTCAACAGAATTGGAACATAACTATGTGACCCACCTAGGTAAGATGGACTAAATGAGATTGATATGTTTATAAAAACATTCGAGTTTCAGGTACCTGAACAACAAAGGATTTTGGCACAAGATGTCATATTAAAAGAAACTACATCTAAATGGTGGGTTGCACACAGAAATGGTATGAAGGAAGGGACAGAGTGCAATAGACTTATGCATATACGCTTTGGGACTAAGGAAGAAAAAACTGTGCGAAATACACAGGAGAGGGAGACCTAGTGAGTCACATAAAAATATGTGGAGATTTATGGTGCTCATAATCATAGACAGAGTGGATGCACCGATTCATACACACGTTGGATACAATCCCAAGGAATTGGGATTTAGAATTGGAGATGAATAGGAAGACATCATAATGGAAAGGATTCGCCCAAAGATTTGAAATTAGATTTTCATTTGAACATGAATCCCCCTCCATACATGCAGCACTACAGGCCATGCGAGAAAATATCTTCTCGAAGGTAGAATCAATGGGGGAGGAACCCTTAGATAGTGCACACAAATCCAAATTGACGGTCCATAAGCTATTGGAATGCTAAAATGATATGGAGGAGGAATATGAGGAAGAATATCCAACGAATGTGTAGGTACTAGAAACAGAAGGAACACATGCAATAGAAGGGTCAGAGTTGGTATATGTCACATACACATAGCCTATAAAGACAAAGAAAGTTGACATTGGGACAATGGAGAATCCTAATTTTGTGCAGATAGGAGACTATTGGAACAATGAGACAATTCAAAAGGTGGCATACTTATTACGGGAATATCAAGACTTATTTCCAGCTACATTCTCTAAGATGAAAGGGATAGCAGGTGATTTAGGCAAGATCAAGATTCCACTAAAACCTAGAGTGAAATTGATACGACAAAGACCCTACAGATTGAACCTGAGGTACAAGGAGAAGGTGAAGGCTGAAATAGACAGGATGCTAAACGCAATAATTATTGAAACAATAGAATATTATGAGTCGATTATCCTGATGGTGGTGCAGGACAAGAAGACTGGAGGAATTTGGATATGTGTGTATCTAAGGAAGCTAAATGAAACATGATTATATGAACCATTCCCAACACCATTCATGGATGAAGTACTGGAGAACGTAGGAGGTCAAGAAACGCATTCGTTTACAAATGGATTCTTTGGATACCATCAAATAAAAATTTCTTAGGAATATACACACAAAAGAACATTTACGACCGAATGGGGTTGTTATCAGTACACGGTGATGCTATTTGGATTGAAGAATGCCCTTGTGGTATTTTCTAGAGTGGTAGTGGCACCATTCAAGGACTTCATCCATAAATTTTTGAAAGTTTATTTAGATGATTGGATAGTGTTCAGTTTATTGCAGGATCATATAGAAGTATCTCGACTAATGTTAGATGGATGCAGACAATGTCATATTTTGTTGAACTTGAATAAATGTATATTTTTTGCACCATTTGGAATTCTACTATGACATATACTATGAAAGAAAGGCCTATTGTTTGACCATGCCAAGATTGTAGTCATTCTAGAATTGGCGTCGCCGACATCAATTATACATTTAAGGGAAAATTTGGGTCATATAGGCTATTACAAGAATTGTATCAAAGGATACGCGCAAATTACAAAACCCCTGTAGAAGTTACTAAAGAAGGAAGCCAAGTTCCAATGGAATGAGGACTGCTAGAAGGGGTTGGACACATTAAAATAGAGACTGGTCACCGCACCCATTTTAATCTTTCCAGACTGGAACAAAGAGTTCCATGTCCATGTTGATGCATCATCCATTTCACTGGGTGCAATACTCTCACAACCAAGAGAAGGAGACATCAACCATTCGATTGTGTTTGCAAGTAGAAAGCTATCTCTATCAGAAAAAAAATATACCACTACAGAACGAGATGGATTGGCCATGTTCTATGTGCTCCAGAAGTTCATACATTACTTACTTAGGTCTCATTTCAAGATGTATACAGATCATTCTACATTAAAGTACTTAGTTAATAATCTTGTCTTAGGAGGAAGAATCTGCAAATGGTTGTTACTATTTCAGGAATATGACTTTAAGGTCATAGTAAAACTAGGGAAGTTGAATGCACTCCAGAATTTCAAACATTACTTACTTGGGTCTCATTTCAAGATGTATATGGATCATTCTACATTAAATTACTTAGTCAATAAGATTTTCTTAGGAGGAAGAATATTCAAATGGTTGTTACTATTTTAGGAATACAACTTTAAGGTCATTGTAAAACCAGGGAAGTTAAATTCTAGACCTGATCATCTCTCATGCATACTAATAGGAGAGGATCCAAGTAATTTAGATTATATGTTGGGTTAAATATCTCTTCCACTTCTTGGTATGACCCGGGTTTATATCTCAACATGTTTCCAACAAAACTCTCTAAAATTATTGGCCCTCCTGGTAAACCAGAAGGAAACACAACATACAGAGTGCACTACGCAGTCTCACCCAAGATAGCTTTATGGGTGACTACAATGCTCAAGTTCTTGCAGTCAAGGAATGAATGGGGATATGGGAATGTATTTTATCTTCCTCGTGTATTAATCTGATTATTTATCCAAGTAGTTATAAGATTCATTCATCTTTATGGCCATGCTTGCATTCTAATACATCTCATTAATCATTCATCCATAATATAACCATGAACATAAAGTAAACATGCAAGAAACATCTCATATAACATAGGAGTTACAGTGGTTCACCCCCTCCTAGGCTACGTCCACAAATATTTGGCTTCTCTGCTCTTTTATTTAGTCTGCTGCAAAATATGGTGTTGCACACATTACATACTCCATCATACAAGCATGAAGAGGTTCAAGTACCTCTATGAGGTGGACTAGATCACACCAAGCTCCTCATCCTGTGATCTAACCATAAAAAATCTGGCTTACTTGACTCTTCTATCACCTTATTACAATTGTAATAACCACTATCAACTCATTGAACTTCTTTTACATCGAACTTACAACTATTGAACAACACTTGAACAACTAAAACCCTAACCTAGACCTCCTAGGTATTTATTTATACTATTTTTTAGGCTTACAGTCGTTACAATATTTATCAAAAAACCTAACCCTAACATGTTTAGGTTTTCCTCCCTTCTCTACTTGCATGTTTCTCTTCTTGCATGTTTCTTTTACTCATGCATGTTGCTTTTCTTGCTAGATGTTCTTCTCCAAATTTATGCCCTTCCTTCCAAAATTAGGTCTTTCATCAAAATAAGCTTGTGCCCAATAGGCCCCCAACACTGACATGTGTCTCATCCTCAACCACTCAGGTTGTGTGCACTCTGTGAACAACATTTGCCTAGATGTGGAGTTTCCCTTCTAGCTCTTCCCCTTTAGCTCTGTCCTGCACACAACTTTCTCTGTGAGCTCTTCTACCCTCTGCGTTGTGATGTGCTCCTTGAGATATTTTGCACTCTCAACATGGTCCTGAGCCATTCTCGTATTTTCTTTATCCGATTTCGCATTAATGTGTTACTTTCTCTTGGAGAGGTTCTAACTGGGCTAGCCTTGCCTTCTTGTCATTCTACGTAGTCTCCATTTCTGCCTGTAGGGTCTTCATCTCCTACAAGCCCTTCACTCTCTCTATGATGCTCATGGACTTTTTCCTCTGCTTCAGCTCCTGGATTGTAGTGTTTATTACCTCCTCTTTTTGATATAGTTGTTAGACCCTATCATCTTCTTCCAACATTGTCCATAGTTATGCGGTCTTGTCAAACCGTTGTATGCCCCTTTCAACTTATTTCTACATCACTTCCACTTACATGGTTTCTTATTGTTCCCTATCAGCCAGAACTTCTAGAGGTTTATTTTCGATTCATTTTTCTTTAATCTCCTCGATATCCTTCTTGTAGTTCTCGAGCGTACGTGCAATGATTTGGATTTTTTCTTCCTCTTTAATCACAACTACCTACACGTTGTCTAGAATCCTTGTAAAGATTTCCTTCATCTTCTTCTCTAAATTATTTGCACGTTGTTTCTCCTCTTTTGTCTAGATATTTACCTCCTCGAATACCAGTTCCAAGTCATCCTTGCCATTCCTAGTTTCCTGCAATTCCTCTGCCTCTGTCCTTGCATGTGATTTCACTTCCTATGCGACACTGACTTGAAGTTTGTACATTTCCTTTATTGGTATCTTCACCAGTACTACTATACCTGTGCCATATCTTTAAGTGGTGTCTAGGCTATGGCCTCGTCCATCTTCAACATCTGTGATGTTACTTGGAAGCTTGGAATCTCTTGCGCTATGGGTTGTATGGTGTGTTCTTCGCTCGGCGTGGTCCTTTCCTCTGTTTTTTTCACTGAGGGGAAGGGTTTTGTTCCACTTTCATGCCTTTGTGTTGCTTGTATTTGTTCTAAGACCTTCCTGATGTCGTCCAACTCATTCTGTATCCTTCCTCTTTGGTTCTTGTCCTCTTCAAACTCCTCGAATGTCCTATCATGTACTCTCTCTGCGACAATATCAGCATCATCCATGGTGATTGTGTACTCAGGTATTTTCTTATGAGCCTTGACCTTCTTGCGCGACTCCTCTATTGGACAACTAAGAGGGGGGGGTGAATTAGTTGTTACTGTGCTTAAATAATTATGCCCATTTTAAAATCTCTACAAAACACTCAATGAAGATCACAATAATGCAGGGAAGTAAGCAATAGAATATTCAACATCAATAGCACACATGAAATATACAGAGATAGATGTTTCCCGAGGAAAACCGTAAAGGGAAAAAACTCTTCTTATTGATATGATAAGTAATACTTATTTTATGTACATTATCATTCTTATGAGCACAAACTCATTGTGAGGCTACCACATATGTTTTACAAGCTGCAACTTGTTGAGAGCAACAACTCTATGGTTTCTCTATCACCTACTAGAAGGAAGCACCAACTCCCTGAGTGTTCTAGCACCAACTAGATGGAAGAACCAACTTCCAGTTACACAGGAACCAACCTGTATAACAAAGAAAAATAGTTCTCCCTTGCACCTCCCTGCCACCCTGGTTTTTCTGGCTGCAACCAGACGGAAGCTACAACTCTCTATGTTCAAGAACCCACTTGAAACTCAGAGGACAACAGTCCTCCCTAGCACCTCCCTACCACCCTGAAATATAAATCTTTTCTTTTCATAAATTTATCACAGTGATACAGTATCTATCAATGGATTACCAGTCTCATCATTGTTCTGCTACACTGCTCTTCTCTGCCTGCATCAATGTATTCCTACATGCCTCCCTAGTGCTCTTTGTTCTTTTGATTTATCTATGATATGGTTTGTTACAACTCCATGTATCCTCTGCCTCTTGTAGCCTCTATCCTTTGCTATGGTTCTACATATTCCTTCTTCTATGCTCTGCTCTCTTTTTCTCCTGTGCAACCAACAACACCCTGTTCAGCTTCTCTTCTTCCTTTTATTCTCTATGCATACACTGCATTACTTTTCATTGCACCTATTCTCTACTACTTTTCGGATGATTACTACTAGCTTCTACGCTCATGCATCAGTTCACCAAAAGCACATTCTCTTCATGTCTTTATCACGCTAAGTCCTCTGCCAGATTATCCTAGAAACTCTTCATCTTCTGTCATGGTTATACTGAATCTGTTCATCATCAGTAGGCGTTATCCTGAGATTCCTTGGCTTCTCTGGTAGTCACAAATCTTCGTCTTCTCTATCATTTACAGCCAGTCGTCTTTTTCTTCTTTGGTTTCTAAGCCTCTTCCTTCACGTGACCACTGGCGGTGACCAAACTCTTATTCAGAAGGCGCTTCCCAAAATCGGACTTGTGAGTGCTAGCTCTGTTTCTTGATATGACCTTGGGTGACGGTATCTCGTGACCAAATGGTTGCGGGCGCGAGCGCTCCAAATGTTATCCTCCTATCGCATGTGACCTAGGGATACATCCTTGCATAGGTGAATGATTGTGGGTGCGTCCAAGAGTGGTTTGGGATCAACCTCTTTTCTCCTCGTAATCCACCTCCATATACCACGTACCCTTTCTCCAAAACCATGGTTTCAATTGCGGCCCACTCACGAAAAATTAAGACCCGAGCATGTTCTGACCCCACAATGCGACGAGACCATCGATCTCATGATCTTGACAGTGCTCCTTCGATGAATGACTCTGATATATCTTCCTTTCCTACCTTCTTTCATATGTCCACGTGCAATCCTTAGTCTCAATGATCAGGTCACATGTGGCCCTCCAAACCAACGGACGAGATTGATTTCACCTTTCGGGCTTCGGGAGTTTCGATTCTCAAACTCCACTTACTCCCAAATCATTTCACCCAGAGTCCATGATCCAATGACACGTTTCCCTTTTGGATCAAAGGTCACAATCCCTTCAGGTATTCGGGGTTCGACAATCTCAACTCTCAATTTTCTTTCATTCTTCCTTTTCTTTTTATCGGAGCTGACAATCCACTTATGTGTGTCCCCTTTAATACAATGACTATCCTCTGCTCCTGGACTTCGGACCTCAGTAATCTCAAACCTTTCTCCTTCATGTTTTCCTTGAGTAGTTTCACCCGGAGTTTACGATCTGTTGGCACGTACCCTCCTGCACGATCAACGATCATAAGTGACTTTGGAACTTCAAGGCTTTAAGATGATCGTTGCTTCATTTTCCTCTGGAGTGGTCACCTGTTGAATAAGTCATAGGCGGTGGAAACCGCTTGCTGTCAGTTAACACTTCCACTTACACTGTCCTTCCACTATACTAGATCAACGGTTGAGAATTCATCCGAAGTGATCTTCAGATCGGACGACTCGTATCCACTTTGGGACTTCGACATTCGAGACTTCACGACTTAGGACATCTTCTGGTGGTAAGACTCCCGAAGTAAAACTCCCAGAGTGACGTCACTTACTTACATCACTTGATGATGTGTCATGATCCTAGTAGCTACCATGTGTCACTCAGATTTGTGATTTTCACTTACATGAAGTGTTGAATCAACTTGATACTTCTCATTGTATAATTGCGCCACATGTCCTTACTGACGTGGATCCTCATTCACTTCAGGACTTCGGGTATTTTGAATTTTCAAGTCGCCAATTCTTCCGAAGTGAGAATCCTCAAACAATAACCTCCTCGCAACGTTTAGACCCGAACTAAACGTTGTTCGTCGATCATGTTCTCAGATCGACGACTAGATATTTTTGCGATGCTCCTTTTCTAGCTTATCATGTCCTTCCACCGCAAATTGATCTGACGACTGTCGTTTACTCCAGCTCTCTGGCTCTTCGGACTTCAGGTTTTTCAAGTATCAAACTGAAAAATCCTCAAAGTGATTTTCTCCGGAGTTGGGGATCGTGTGCCACCTATCAGTCTTGATGATGGACAGTCCCTACTTACTTAGGGATTTCGGGACTCTGACAAGTCCACTCTCCTATGCTCATCAAAGGATTAACCTTATTTCATTTATTTATGGATCCAACGACTGTTGATCCTCGGTGCTTAGATACAATGGATCAGATCTGTACTTGTCCTCTATGCTTCCTCTACTCATTGGACGTTGATCTAACGGTCATCGGGTATTCGGGATTGGTGATCCAACGACCACTATCATTCTTACTCCTGAGTTTTTTGATATCTATGACTTAGAAGGTTTTCTAAGTGTTCAAAGTTATTTATCTTTCCTCCTCATACGAGTCCTTCTCTTGGACATTGGCTACACTTATGGAAAGTGCAAAGTGCTATCTCTTATGAGCTTTGATCTCTTCTGCAAACTCATGCTATTCCTCCTAAGATTTGATTTCTTCTGCACATTCTACCTGTAATCATGCCATCGTCATTGCTATTATTTCCATCAATGACAAGCACACTTTGCATCATTGTTGTTCTTTCCATCAATGACAAGCACACTCTGCCTATAAACATGCCAACAATCTCCCGATTTGGCATTGATGGCAACCCTAAAATGTTGTGCTATTCTGCTTGGTCCTCCAACTGTAGCATCCACACCTTGTCTCCTCCTTTGACATCAATGTCAAAAAAAACATTCTCCCCCTGAGATGTTGCATTAATTTTTGGAGGTATCAGATATTCAACCAACACATGATCCCCCTGACAGGATGGACTCTCTTAGGTGAGAGAAAGGATGACACCCAACTTCTGATAGTTAGTAAATATGTCTGCAATTTGTTCTATGGTTGGAATGTAATGAACCTGAAGAATCTTGTTGGTGACCTTCTCTCCCAGAAAATGGTATTTTATGGGGATGTGCTTGGTCTTGGAATGAAATACTAGATTCTGGGACCTATTCATCTTCAACTTCAACTGTGTCCTCTGTAGTATACTCAATATTGTTCATCTCTCTTACTGGGGCTCCTTCACCAAACTTTTCTTGTCATAACTTAATGACTCCCCATATGTTTCTAAAGGTTATATCTTTATGACAAGGTCTCTCCTCTTGGTATCTCTACAGGATGTCATGTATATC
This sequence comes from Picea sitchensis, assembly GCA_010110895.2. Taxonomy (NCBI): domain Eukaryota; kingdom Viridiplantae; phylum Streptophyta; class Pinopsida; order Pinales; family Pinaceae; genus Picea; species Picea sitchensis. The sequence goes on along the minus strand of SNQJ01S0020995.1, from coordinate 144,156 downwards.
ATTTTGTACATCAAAGTGTTGTTGTCGCGGATGTTGTTGTCCTGCTGGAACACTGCGCAATTGAAGCTCATATTTTTCAAACAACCCTTGGATTTTCCCATTGATTCTCATCGATCTCTAACCAAATGTATCCATATTTAACCAAGATGATTATTTACTATACATTGCTCAAAAGTCATCTGAGAAATTTTATATTATTCTTGTCACATGACTGCAATTTTTTTATTTTATTTTTTAATTTTTTTATGATGCCTACAATCCAAGGCTTTTATGACCATATTCATCACAAGAAAAAACAATAATCATTACAAACACTCTTATACCTCCTTTGATTCATCCATGAAGGTGTCTCTCTTATAAACTTACTTTGAGGTGTATGAGTATCTTTCCTATGTCTTCCTTGATCTAATCTTCTAAAGATTGTAGTATTGCTTTCATTCTTTGAACATGAAGAACCTGAGTCATACCTGCTTTCCCTTTTTACAAATGAAGGACTTGCATCAGGTTTCATAGGAGTACTAATTTCTTCCTTGTTGTATCCAAGACCGGATTTGTCATTTGGTGATCTCTGACTATCCAACATCTCATCCAGGGTCATGCAAATGTTCAAGAATTTGATTTGGGTGTTTGACTTCTCAACCTTCTTTCTAAGATTCACAATTTCTTCTTTCAACTTATGACATGATTCTTCTTCTACTTCTTCAATGGGATAAATGCTAACAAAACATTCTTTTGTTGTATATGAGTCTTCTTCTTTACTTGCAGGTGAGGATTCAATACCAACATTATTATCTGTCCTTATGCTTTTACTTATAGACATAAACTTATCCTTGTCTTCAGCCATGTGATTGGAACATCCACTATCTATATTCCAGGAGTCCTTTTATTTTTTATCTGAAAGTACTAGTCCACATTTTTCACTATATTTATTTTTCCATGTTCTGGCATTTCTAGCTAAGGGATTTATCCTTGGATATTCCTTTTAATTCTTCAGATGGCAATTTGCAGCTTTGTGGCCAAATTTATGAAAGTTATAACATTCGAGCTCATTGTTCAAAAGATCAAAGTGATTGGTGCAACTTTGTCTACTCATTGGTTGTTTAGTTCTATGTTGCAAAGATTGTTTATTTCTTGATCTCCTCAATTGCATGTCTCTAAACTTAATTTGATAATTTGCAATATTATGACCAAAATTAGAGCAGTAAAAATAGTAACCACAGACAAAATTTTGGTACCTGAAGGATGGCCTTCTTCTTGGCATTTGTTGCTCCATCTTCTCATATATATATTTTTTTTTATCAGGGATCATCTTGTCTTTATTAGCTTTTGGTGACAAATTGTTTGCTAACTTGGAACTTGATCATCTTTACTGGCTCTTTGCTTTCTGTCTGTTTGTTGCTTGAACTAGTTACATAACCTAAACCAGTCTTCAACAAATGAGATCTTTGTTTGCTCAGAATGTCATTTAGTTCTGTTGAGGCTTTAATGCTTGGAAGATTTTGGAGATACAATGCTTTAAACTTCTCTATCTCTTTTCTAGTTTTTACTACCTCTTCTTCCAAGGCTTCACATCTTCCCTTCTTTTATGATAACTTTTTTTTCAGAATGTCCTCTATTTTCTTTGCTTCTTCTAATTCCACTTTTAGCAGGGCAAAGTATTCATCAGGTTTTTTATTATCTTTCTCGAACTGTATCAGCAATTGTTTTTTCTTTCTCTTCTTAAGTCTGAGTCTGTCAATCTCTTCCAAAGAACTAATCATCTCTCCTTCCAATTCAACCACAACTTCTTCATCATTAACATCACTTCCTATTCTTTTATTATCATAATTCTCTTTGGCCATAAGCATGAATTCATTTACCTTATCTTCACAAGAAGAGTCACTATCTGTGTCTCCTCAAGAGTCATCATTGTTTACACATAAACTTTTCTTTTTACCAAATTTCTTGGATTTGTACTTTTTAGGGACCTAACCCCTCACATATGTAGAAAAATTTATTTGGATGCAATAAAGTTCAATATTAATAAGGCCTTGCAATAAAGTAGAATAAGTCAAACGTAAGAAGACCTAATAGAAGATTCTGCTTCTAGAAGGATCTTCCTCTAGATGGTTCTTTTGATAGACGTATTTAGTATAAATAGGAGTCGAGGGTATGAGAACCATAGCTTGGATATTATTGTAATAGAGGTCTGCTCAACTGGAGTTTTCCCCCTCTAAGAGGCCCATGAACATTGCTCTCAGAATCAAAGTGTTATTTCTGGTGTTATTTTGATATCATTTCAGTGTAATTGTGGTGTTGTTCTGGTTATATTGTTATTTATCTACCATTTCTAGCATTTTATTTATGTTCTACATACTTTTTATATCTAGAATATTACAAGTGGTATCAGAGCACTTTCCTCGGAAGAAAATTGTGGGTTAATTTTTTCAGGGTAGAGACGTATTACGACGTCTTTAAGATACAAAGATCTATCATTAAGCGCATAAACTTGTGTTTGAGGGATTCATACATGCAGGAAATACAAGTGGTTCTTAAGCGCACATTTGTTGGCCACCCTTGTAACCCCTCTTAGTACCCCTCCGAATGGTAGTGCATCAAACAACACATGTATACAGACTGACCTAGATTTCCTGAAGCCCTCTTTAGATAAACCGATCGGTCGCCTGACTGCTATAGTGTCACCGAGAGTAGCACTAGGGAAGATACTCTCTAGTACCTAGGTAGTTGGGTAGTACGACTAAGGGCATGGTCTAGCCTCCTTAGTTTGTGCCCTGAGATATTGGGCCGAGTACTACTATTGGACCCCACACGTATATCAGAGAGCTATAGCACAGGGTATACCCTTATCTTTAGAACCCTTGAATACCTAACCCTTGGGGACGGAAACAAAACATAAAATAGACAAGATCTATTGCCATGCAATTGTGTTTGGGTTTCCAAATCACTACATATTTATTCTTGGTTAAGAATATGATCATTTCATCACTGCAGTATTCTTCAGAACATAGTATAAATTCGCATGTGTAAAAAAAAAACGAGTCTGGAATTTTTTTCACCATTATTTGAGACCTATTCCATTGGATTTATCTCTTCGCCCTTATAACATTCATACCTATCATTTTTCAAAAAAAAAATTGACCCTTCCCAACACTTTTTGGTTCCATCATCATCATGGTCCATACACATAGCCAAGACTTGGAAGCTCGCTTCAATACCTTGCAATCTAATTTCACAGAGACCCAACAAGAAGTGAGAAAATCTTGTGCCAATATTTCCACCATCAATCTAAACATACACTCTTCTGTCATCGCATCAATCACCGAACTCAAAGAAGACCTCAAACAAGACATGACTACCTAGCTTGAATCTTCCATTTCGATGATCTGTACCAAGCTGCATATCCCTGCAGATCCCCCTTTATCTGACCCACCTTTACATACTGAAGCTGAAACTTCCTTGCATTCCCAAAATTTTCAGCTCTGTCACTTTCAGCGTGACCTATGCCTTCCACGGGTGGATGTGACCAAATTTGATGGCTCATATCCCACTGGTTGGGTAACTCAAATGGAACATTATTTCTCTTTGTATGACATTACAAATGATTTGACCAAACTTCAGTATGGTGTTCTCCATCTAGATCAAGAACGTTGGCAATGGTGGCAATGGAGAAAAACTTCTCTTCAAGGGTATATTTCTTGGACACACTTTGTGGCAGAGATTTATGAATGCTTTGACACTTACACCAACCATTTAGGCCATTTGACAAAGTTGAAACAATGTGGAACAGTGGAAGACTTTATAGCTACTTTTGAGCGACTGGATTTTCGTATAAAGGGCATGTCAGATGCCTTTTTCGGAGAATGTTTTATCAGTGGCCTCAAGGATGATATTCCTGTCCATGTCCTCATGGCTCGGCCTCCACATTGGGTGGAGGCTACTAAAATAGCTAAGGAAGAACAACATGTTGTCGCTTCTCAAAATCGGAAACCCCCCTTTATTCCTCGCACTAAACCAATAAATCCCACTACTCCTTATTCTCCACTAAAGATCCAAAAATTGACCAGGGCTAAAATGGATGAATGCCAACTCAAATGCCTTTGTTATAATTGTGATGAAAAATATTTTCCGAACCACAAGTGTAAGGAACAAAATATTTTTATGGCCATCTCGGAGGATATTTGGGAAGAGCATGTTGAAACTCCCCTTGTGTCTGAGTCACCTGAACCCACTAACATAACCCCTCCCTCAGACCCTCCCAAAGTAGAACCAGTCATTTCTCTAAATGCTCTCACTTCCTTCTATGCCCCCCAAACCCTCAAGCTAATTGGTTACATCAAGCATAGGAAGGTCATCATTCTTGTTGATAGTGGAAGAACCCATAATTTTATTCATCGCCACATTTCCCAAGAAACCCATTGCTATATCCATGCAGTCAATAATTTCCAAATCATTATTGCCAATGGCGACTCCATGAAATGTGGAGGGCATTGTGAAAATTTGCGTCTCCAAATTGGTGACTACCATCTGAAATCTCATATGTTTTCTATCGACATGGGCAATTGTGACATTATGTTGGGTGTAGACTGGCTAAGCACTTTGGGTCCCATTCTCATGGATTTTAAGGAATTAACCATGCAATTCGACCAAGAGGGAAAACAATATAAGTTCCATGGCATCACCACCAGTTCATCTGAGATCATTAGTTCCCATCACATGGAAAATATGCTCAAAAAAGGCCATTATGGCGTTATTTCCCAACTCCATGCCATACAAGAAACTGAGATGCCCTCTGTGCTACAAGACCTCCAATCCATCCTCTCTAAACATCAACTAGTCTTTTCCACTCCCTAGGGACTCCATCCTTCCCATGGTGTTCATGATCATTCCATTCCCCTTGTACCAGGAAGCCTTCCCTTCAATATTTGTCCCTATCGCCACCCCCTTTTTCCCCAAAAAATGAAATTGAGAAAATGGTTCAAGAACTGCTTAACGCAGGCGTTATCCACCCTAGTACGAGCCCCTACTCTTCTTCTGTGGTCATGGTCCTGAAGAAAGAAGGTTCTTGGCGCATGTGTCCTAACTTCCGCACCATCAACTAAATCACCATTAAAGACAAATTTCCCATTCCTGTCATTGATGACCTCTTGGATGAATTGAGTGATGCCCAGTTCTTTACTAAACTTGATCTTCATTCTGGCTACCACCAGATCTGTATGAAAGAGGTATACATTCCTAAGGTTTCCTTAAGAACTCATGAGGGCCACTATGATTATTTGGTCATGTCCTTTGGCTTGTGTAATTCCCCCTCCACCTTCCAAATCCTCATGAACCATGTCTTCCGCCCTTTTCTCTAATATTTTGTATTAGTTTTCTTTGATGATATTCTCATCTATAGAAAAACCTGGATAGACCATATTTCTCATGTGGATCAAGTTCTCCATCTACTCTCTCAGCACCAACTTTTCTTGAAACAATGTAAATGTTCTTTTGGCACCTCAGAAGTCGAGTACTTGGTTCATCTTGTTGGCAAGGACGACATCAGGGTGGATCCTAAAAATATTGAAGCTATGCAAGGTTGGCCTCACCCAAAGACTCTCAAAATCTTGTGTGGATTTCTAGGCTTAACAGGTTATTATCGCAAGTTTGTTAATAATTATGAAAAGATTGCGGCACCTCTCACTGCACTCCTTAAAAAGAATTCTTTCACTTGAATTCTAGTAGCTGCTGAGGCCTTTCAAACCTTGAATATGGCCATGTGCACAACTCCAATCTCGGACCTTCCCAATTTCACAAATAACTTTGTCCTGGAATGTGATGCTTCAAGGAAAGGAATTGGCATTGTCCTTATGCAGGAAGGTCGGCCTTTGGCCTTTACCAGCAAACAATTATCTGAACTAAATTTGGGCAAATCAATCTATGAAAAGTAAATGGTGGCTATTCTGCATGTCGTTGATCTGTGGCACCCTTATCTATTGGGGCAACGCTTCCAAATTAAGACATAGAATCAAAGCCTCAAGTATTTTTTGGAACAACGCATTTCCTCCCTATAGGAACCAAAATATATGACTAAGATATTTGGATATGATTATGAGATCATTTACAAGAAACAAAAAGACAATGTGATTGCAGATGCACTTTCCCAAAAATATGAAGATGAAGGATCCCTTTTTTCTCTCTCCTTCATTGTACCAGATTGGCTCCAAGTCGTTCGCCAGGAATGGCTACACGATCCCAAAAGTTCGCATCTAATACAAAAATTGCAGTCCAATTCTTCAGTCCCCCCAGGGTACTCTTGGTTCCATGATGAGATTCTATACAAAGGCCATTTGTATTTAAGTAAACAGTCAAAACCTAAATCCACGGTACTTTCTGAGCTTCATGCTACACCCACAGTTGGGCACTTCGGGTTTACCAAAACATATGATAGGGTCAAATGTTCTTTTTTCTAGGATGGTATGAAAAAATACGTTCATAATTTTGTATATGAATGTGATGTGTGTCAATGCAACAAGAGAGAAACATTCAAATATCCTGGCACACTACAACAACTTTCGATTGCACCTGCTATTTGGAGAGATATATCTATGGATTTTATTATAGGCTTACCTAAATAAAAAAATAAATCAGTCATCATGGTGGTAGTCGATCGCCTTTCCAAGTATGCTCATTTTTGTTCTCTTCAACACCCATTTATAGCATCCACTGTGGCTCAATTTTTCATGGATTGGGTCTTCTATCTTCATGGCATGCCACATTCTATTGTTTCTAAACACAACCCAACTTTGACCAACAATTTTTGGCAAGTAGTGTTCAAGCTTCAAGGCACCCAATTGCATCTCAGCACAGCTTATCATCCCCATACTGATGGACAAACTGAAGTTGTGAACAAGTGTTTGGAAACATATTTGAGGTGTTTTTCATCGTAAAAACAAATCAGTGGGCTCAATGGTTACCCCTAGTTGAATGATGATACAACACTTTATACCATACATCTACCCACATGACTCCTTTTGAAGCGGTATATGGACAAAATCCACCTTCAGTTCTCTCATATTTACCAGGTGTCTCGAAGGTCCAGGCGGTTGACCAAATGCATATAGTTCGAGAAGCTATTCTCCGTACCCTCAAAGAGAATTTGTTCATGGCCTAGAATTGCATGAAGAAACAAGTAGATCAAGGTCGCTCTGAATGTCAATTTACAAAAGGGGACCAAGTGTTTCTTCGATTGAAACCTTACAAGAAAAATTCCCTCAAGGCTGACCATTGTCAGAAGTTGGCGCCCAAATTTTATGGTTCTTATACTGTTCTCAAGCATGTGGGACAGGTGGCCTATCAGTAAGCTTTGCCCAGTCATTCTAAGATACATCCTATTTTTCATGTTTCATGCTTAAAGAAGGTGATTGGAACTAAGTGCCAAACTCAAACCAACCTTCCCAAGTTGGACGAAGAACGATCCATTTGGCTACATCCACAAGAAGTTTTGGACCCGCATGAGCGTCGCCTACATCAATGAACCATCAAGGAAGTGTTAGTCCAGTGGAAAGATACAACTCCAACAGATGCCACTTGGGAACCAAATACCATTCTGTAGAAATTTCCACATCTCAAGCCTTGAGGACAAGGCTATTTTTAAGGGGGAGGACATGTTAGGGACCTAACCCCTCACGTATGTAGAACATTATATTCGGATGTAATAAAGGTAAATATTAATAAGGCCTTGCAATAAAGTAGAATAAGTCACATCTAAGAAGACCTAATAGAAGCTTCCACTTATAGAAGGATCTTTCTCTAGATGATTCTTTTAATAGACATATTTAGTATAAATAGGAGTCGAGGGTATGAGAACCCTATCTTGGATATTATTGTAATAGAGCTCTACTTGACCGGAGGTTTCTCCCTCAAAGAGGCCTCTGAATATTTCTCTTAGAATCAAAGTGCTCTTTCTGGTGTTATTTTGATATCATTTCAGTGTTATTGTGGTATTGTTCTGGTTATATTGTTATTTATCTTCCATTTCTAGCATTTTATTTATATTCGGCATACTTTTTATCTCTGGAATATTACAGTACTTCTCTTCACCTTCAGAGTTCTATTCTTTCTTCTTGTGTGGACACTTTGATGCAAAGTGATCTATCTTTCCATAGTTAAAACATTTGAAGGGAAACTTTACTTGGTACTTGCCTGATCCTTTCTTTAGTCTTCTCACAAATTTTTCTTCAATTTCATCAGGCTTAAAATCCTCATTCTTATCTTCTTTAAATGATGCTTCTCTAGTGGTAGATTTATCTTTACTAATCATCATTTCCTAAGCAGTTAGAGTTCCTAAGAGTTGATCAATAGACATAGTCTTAAGCTCATTCAGTTCTTCTATTGCATAAACTTTTGGATTGAATCTATCAGGTAGAGATATTAAGATCTTATGAACTAAGAATACGTCCTCAATCTTCTCACTAAGACCCTTCATGGCATTCACAAGATCCTCAAATCTTAAGAAAAAATTATTAATTGTTTCATCCTCATTCATCTTTAGTTGTTCAAATTGTAATCTGTAGGTTTGAATCCTGGCATCCTTTACCTTCTTATTACCTTCATAACCACTAATGAGTTTGTCCCACATTGCTTTTTCAGATTCTAAGTGCATAACTTGTACAAATTCTTCTTCTGCAAGCCCACTCAAAATAACATTCATAGCCTTAGCGTTGAAGCTAAATTCTAGCTTGTCATCCTTAGAATCTAGTACAACCGGCTTTACATAACTAGTCTCTACCACATCCTAGACATCTGCACCTAAATCCATTAGGTAGGTTCTCATCCTAACTTTCCAGAAGGCAAAGTTTGTTCCATTGAACAGGGGGGCTTTATTAGTTGAATTTCCTTCATGGATAATCATGTTTAATCTCTAGGATCTACCCTTAGATAAAAGGAACCTGCTCTGATACCAATTGTTGGACAACTGAGAGGGGGGGGAGTGAATCAGTTGTTACTGTGGTTAAAAAATTATGATCATTTTAAACTATTTATAGAACACTCAATGACGATCACAATAATGCAGGGACGTAAGTAATATAATATTCAACATCAATCACACCCATGAAATATATAGAGACAGATATTTCCCGAGGAAACCCATAAATGGAAAAACATCTTCTTCTTGATATGATAAGTAATCTTTATTTTCTGTACATTATCATTATTATTAGCACCAACTCATTGTGAGGTTGCCACCTCCTTTTTACAAACTGCAACTTCCTGAGAGAAACAACTCTCTGGATTCTCTAGCACCTACTAGAAGGAAGCACCAACTCCCCGAGTGTTCCAACACCAAATGGATGGAAGCACCAACTTCCAGTTACACAGGAACCAACCTGTATAACAGAGAAAATAGTACTCCCTTGCACCTCCATGCCACCCTGTTTTTTCTGGATGCAACCAAATGGAAGCTACAACTCCCTGAGTTCAAGAACCCACTTGAAACTTAGAGGAAAACAATCCTCCCTAGAACCTCCCTACCACCTCCCTACCACCCTGAAATATAAATGTTTTCTTTTCATAAATTAATCACATTGATACAGTATTTATCAATGGCTTACCAATCTCATCATTGTTCTGCTACACTACTCTATTGTGCCTGCATCAGTGTCTTCCTACACACCTCCCTTGCGCTCTATGTTCTTCTTCTCTGTCTCTGATATGGTCTGTTACAGTTCCATGTCTCCTCTGCCTCTTGCAGCCTCTATCCTCTGTTCTGGTTCTGCATATTCATTCTTCTATGCTCTGCTCTCTTTTTCTCCTACACAACCAACAACACCATGTTCAACTTATCTTCTACCTTTTATGCTCTGTGCATACACTACATTAATTTTCACTGCACCTCTTCTCTGCTCCTTTTCATCTACTTACTACAACCTTCTATGCTCATGCATCATTTTACCAAAATCACATTCTTTGCATGTATTTATCAAGCTAAGTCCTCTGCCAAATCATCATGGCAACTCTTCATCCTCTCTGGCGATTATACATAATTTGTTCATCATCAGTGGGCGTTATCCTAAGATTTTGTGGCTTCTCTGGTAGTCGCAACTCTTCATCTTCTCTATCAGTTACAACAGTCATATTTGGCTTCTTTGGCTTCTAAGCCTCTTCCTTCATGTGACCACTGGCAGTGACCAAATGCTTATTCAAAAAGCGCTTCCCAAACTTAGTCTTGTGAGCGCTAGCTCCATTTCTTGATATGAACTTGGGTGATGGTCTCTCATGACCAAATGGTTGCGGGCATGAGCTCTCTTCATGTTATCTCCCTGTCGCATGTGACCTCGGGCTATGTCCTTGCATAGGAAAATGATTGCGGGTGGGTCCAAGAGTGGTTTTGGATCAACCACTTTTCTCCCCGCAATCCACGTCCAACTGCCACGTACCCTTTCTCCAAAACTGTGGTTTCAATTGCGGCCCGCTCATGAAAAATTAAGACCCAATCATGTTCTGACCCCGCAATATGATGGGACCGTCGATCTCACAATATTGAGGGTGATCCTTCGATGAATGCCTCTGATATATCTTCCTTTATTGCCTTATTTCATGTGTCCATGCGTGATCCTGTTTAGCACTCAACACACCCTAAAAGTCTATGTCCATTTTTTACATTTTGGCTACCACTTGATCCTTTGCATTGCCTGTTTTTCCTTCAGTATGAAACTATTACCTGCGCTTATTTTTCATGTTTCATGTTTGATTTTTTCAAAGTTTTCTTTAACATACAGCAAGGAATCATCTTAACCATTAAAAAATACTTAATAACTACTTAAGGAATCAACAAACTAAAGCTTTCCCCAACACGCTTAGGATTTCAACATCGGTAAAGATTAAAGGTGTCGAAAATCATTTGAGAAGTTTAAAATAACCGAGCTCTGATATTCATCGGCGTTGGCAGACGAAAGTATTTCTTTTTGTGATTGAAATTTGGTAGGGGTATCACCAAAGACCGATCTGTTTGGATTCGGAAAGAAAATGAAAAAAGTAAGCATCACGCAAAGGAGAGGAATGGTATCACCGATCGTCGACACCCGACGTGATTTCTGCATCAGGGAGTTACAAAATAAAATACACATTAATTTTACGTTTTAAAATTTCAATCCCTGACATCACCCAAGTATAGGTAGTCACAATATCTATTTCCTTTGGTACTTTTGACGTAAGTAAATTCCCCAAGTGCAATCCTCACCCACCAGCCGAATGCTAAATTTTATGTTCAAATACTTTTAATAACCCCGCGTTAATAACGCCATGTCAGTATCAATCAATATCAGAAGTTTTAAAGGGAACATATCAACAAATTTACAATGCAATAATAACAATTATAAATTCCCATAATTTGCGTAGATAAAAGAACGCAGTTAATTTACATCCAAAAGCGAACAGGATACATTCAAGACGCTTCAAATTTTTCATACAAATAAAATTTCCCGCCAAACTTGGGCCACATACAAATAGCTACCATCGACGTCTTTACTGACTAGCCCGATCACAGTGACAGTATAAAACCCTTACGACAAAAAGAGAATAAGTGTTAAGTGTCACTTCGGGGAACGCAAAGAGAAGGACCACCCATTATGCATCTCCTACGCGCGAACCCTCTCCTGAACTACTTCTCACACCCTGTAACGTTTCATTTTCCTCTTTCTCTTTCATCTTCTACGCCTCGTGCAACTGCACAATGGTATCTTGAGCTTCTCAAAGATGTTTCTGGAGCCAAACTATGTTCCCTCCATGACCCTGCGATGCCAACACCTCCTGGTTCTTCGCCACCAACTACCTCCGCAACTCTCTATTTTCTTGGTAGAGTTTATCTATGGCAAGTTGGGCCTGCTCTAACTGCTGGATGGAACTCTTGATGGGAGAACCCAATGCTTTTGACCTTCCCTTTCATCCCCTGCTTCCTTTACTGGTATTCCCCACAGGCCCCGACCAGTTATTAAGCATCGTAGACCCCTCAACGGTGGGGTGTACACTCATCTCAGCTGGGAGGCAGTCTCCTTCCTTTTTCCCAGTATATTTCCTCGGTCTCCCCCTTCTTCGTGGTGTCCACTCCTGTGGGGGAACGACCCCCATACTACCTCTTTCAGGCGTACTTCTATCCACCCCAAATTCCTCTAAATACTTCAACACCCTCTCTGAGCAAATTCCTGTACCTCCTGTCGAAGCTTCAAGGACACTGGAAGCCAATAAGAAAGAGTCCTAGGCACATTGGTGCTCAGACTTGGCACTCTGAATACCTCGCAAACCTCATCCCTTGTTCAAAGGGGATCCCATAGTGCAACAAAATAGTGGCTTGGGTGTTTACAGATGATAAAGGACCACTACACCGAGTTGCACCTGAATAAACTCGCAAGACCAACGCTACAGAGGTATAAACTTGAATTATGCATGGAATTCCCCAGAGAACTCCTATAATTTACAGAAAAACAAAGGAGAAAATGAGATAATGCCAAAATAACACTCATGCCTCATGACAAGATGTCTTGCAGACTTAATGCATCAAATCTGCTCATCGAATCTAATCCAGAATGCATAAAATGTCGTCGATCGGATTTGCAAGGGATGTGTAGTACGATCATTCCAATATCACTAAACTCCCCGACTTCCATTAATGATGAATGATAGTTTAAACACTTGGTGATATGGATTCTGGAGGAATTTAACGACTTCCTTACTACAGTATCTGACCTTCTGGGAGCATACATAAGCATGCTCAACTCGGGATTATTTTCCCAGCCCCAAAGGTCGAGTGGCTACTATGATGGTTCCGATGCTCATATCCTTCGTACTTGATTTTCCACGCTATGGAGCGCTGATGTGACTCATTTAAACTGAAGAGGAGTAGCGGCGTGGATAAAATACATCACAGGTCATTCAAAGGAGCAATTGGGATCACGCAAGTATTAAACGATCGAGACTAATGAGATCCACAGGTACGCACTGGTCCATTATGTTTGTTGGTACATTATATCATATTGCTTGATCACTAAACTATCTCAACCCCGATTGTAGGAAATTTTCCCCAATTACTGAACAAAGCTTGCTCTATGAGATCACCGATGAACCTAAAAGAAACACCAAAGCAGAATCAACAGAACGAATAAGGATGCCAAATTCCCTGAGTTTGGCACCCCTATAATTTCATCAATCTGAGCGACGTGGTCAAGATGCATGACGAATAAGATGTGCTATGGACCGAAGAGTCCACAAAGATAGCCGATGCGAGGTCAGGGAAAGTACAACAATTCCCAGAAAATCTGATCAGAGCCCGAACCATGCTACAGCAGTTGAAATCCAGTTTAGTAAAGTATCGAGCGCATGCAGTGGACATCAGGGGAATATATGTGGTCCCAATGGAACAACACAGATTTCCATGGGCCCAAACTTGTGAATAATTGTTTCTTATATCGAATGAATACGAGAGAAGTCACCCTTTCCAAGAAGTATCTCGGGACGACATTTAAAGAAGTTGTTAGAAGATAACGCCATGTGGTGATTTTTGTTTTGTTTAAACTGCACTTAGCCGTTAGTTTCAGTTAAAAATTTATATTATAAATACAGACACCAGCCAATTAGCAAGGGGTCGATGGTTGTTGTAAGACCCTTTTTTTTTGTTAAGAATTATTTTGAGACTGCTATGAATTGAGAAATCCTTTTGGACCAAAGACAAGCTATCTTCATCAGATGCATGTGATTGGACTTGGAGAAGAGCTACTCACTATCTGGTTTCATGAATGATGCAGTAATGACTAAGAGCAATTAATTATGTTGTCAAGTTCTCTAGTGCAATGTCTTGATGTTCTTTGCTTTAATGATGAAGATAAATAGTTGTGTGAATATGTGATGCATGGTTATGGTAGATGAATTATTTTTCTTGCCATTATCTTATTACATATTTTCTTTCTTTCTGATAGTTAGTTTCACAGACAGTAATTGGATGCTCACATGGTTAATGTATTATTACTAGGCCTGTGGTATAGAGTAATTCTCTACATGTTGAGCATCGGGTTATCCCAAGCTTAGCCTCTTCCTCGGTAATTAAAAATTAATCCTGTTGTTTGTCAAGTTGGTTTATATTGGCTTGCATCTCTCATATTATCCCCACCCAAGAGAAAATACAGAAGAAAACAATCCTAACTGAAGGAAGAGCCTTCATAAGAAAACACAAAAGCCCATCGATAAATTGGTCGGATCGCAAGATCTGGATAACAATTCCATTTTAAACACTACAGATTCTAATTGGGCCTTGGTGGTGGGTTTGGTTCCTACTTTTGAGTCAAAGGATTTAGGACCCATCAACAGAATTGGCCCTAGAAGTAGGGCCTGAGAATGAATGGTTGAATATATATTTTATTTATCATTTCAAATAGCCTACAGATTTGTAACATCCCACATGCATGGCTAGTCCTTCACAAGATAGCCCACACACGTTGAGTATTCCCAAAACAGATAACTCACCCCAGCCCAAGGAATAACCGTTTCACCCTGAAATACCTTACGTCGTTCCTCACGAGGAAGTGAATCAATTCAGGAGAATCACTAGAGCCTACACTCGCAAAATCAGTGCATTGTCCTTAGCTCCCATCCTCCATCGAAGAAAAAAACAAATAAGATCAATGTTTAGCACTCCGGACGAGGTTTTCGTACACTCCATAGAAGACTTAATATATTTCTCAATTACCGAAATCCAAGAACCTCTCGATCTGATACCTGAAACGCCAGTTGGCAACGTCTTAGAGACAAACGAATTTTTGAAAGAAGAAGAGTTCGACTCGGATTCCAAATATATGGAGGGTAATAATAACCATGAGGAAGAAAGAGAAATCCCACTTTAGAACAACCAGCCCTGGTTGGTCGGAGACGCTGTGGTCATCCTTGGATGAATACATAATCTTCCTCGGCATCCATAGAATATGCTTCCTAAGTATGAGCCCGAAACTTTAGGATTACCTGAAGATCATATCAAGAAGTTCATAATTGCGATCATCCTTATGAACTTTCAACATGAATATGTAGTCTGCAGAATCTTCCCCTAAACATTTGAAAATTCAACTTCAACGTGGTATTTCAATTTTCCAGTAGGATCTATAACCAGCTAGACCAAGTTCCAGAAAAAATTTCTAGATAAATTTGTAAAGGAAACTACTACGGGCTCCTTGATGGCTGAGTTGTTAGAAGCCACCACGATTCTGAAAGAGAGGGTCAAATATTTCAAGCAGAGATTCACAACCATATTAAACAAATTCCATCCCGCGGGAAAACCAGCTCAAGAGTTGCAAATCGAGGTTTATGCCAACGTACTCCCTGCGTCTATTTCTATGTTTGTAAAAAGAGAAGCTAAGAAAACCCTGGCAGAAAATTTTGAGGAGGCCAAGACAATAGAATTCCAGATGAAAGGATGTAAATAGGGCCAAGTCTCTTTAGTGAAAAAAGAAATCCAACCCCCTCCCAGGAGAGGACTCCTTCTGACTAGACCTCTGGGAAAATTGGTTGAACAAACTCGCGACAAAGGTAATGGTGATATATAATATCTACAAGGCATGGTTAAGAAATTATCAAACAAAATCATAGACATGAAGAGAAATTAAGGGGAGGGAAACCAAGGCCAAAGGCCCTATAAGCCTTTATTTAAAAGAAACCCCCCTTTCAAAGAAATTGAACCTCCCCCCACTAACTTAAATATCGATCTAGGAAATGTCATGTTTGATTCTTTTTGTACTTATCATCATGAAAACCACTCCGAAAGAGACTACCCTAAATGGGTACATGCCATGAATTTGATGGCCAATTGGTTTCTAGACAAAGTCTCCCTGACCGAACAACCAAGCAGTTTGGTTATGAATATTGTTGACCAGAAAGAAGTTGACCCACCATGAGATACAACCATTCTTATATGGGATCCCGACCTGATCATTCCTTCCGACGATCTGTTTGAGTCTCGGGAACAACCCATGGAAGTTTCGGTGATACAGACTCGTAGTAAGGGCCCACCTTGCTCGAAAGATATTAACTCCACCCGAGCCTTGCAAAGTAAGTTAAATCTCGACCACCCGAAAACATCTTTCACACTCAGTAAAAATCCTATAATAATTCATATAATGTGGTCGAAGATTTGAATAAGCTAAACGCCAATATTTTAGTTATGGATATATGTAGGATCCCTCAGCAGAAAGACTTTCTGTTACAGGCCTTGAACTCTGCAGAAAACCCGACGACAGGCAATTTCCCAGAAATAAATTTGACTCACACAGATCCGGTGGGAAAACCAACTGTGAATACTTGTTCAGGAGATAGAAAGGGAAAAACTTTTGTCCCCCCGTTCCTCTTAACATTTGAAATCTTCAATATAAACCTTCACAATTGTCTGGTAGATTCTGGAGCATCTTCCAACGCCATGCCCTTGTCTGTTTGCAAGAAATTGAATGTCGTTCCTCTCAAGAGTGATAACCATGTCATACAACTGGACAAGACCTAGGTCGAGGTCATAGGAGAAATCAAAGACGCGATGATCAGAATATTGACGCACCCCACGTTTGTGAAAGTTATAGACATTATTGTATTAGATACCCTAGAGGTATATGGACTATTATTGAGTCGATATTGGTCCAAAAAGTTAAACGGATACTTCAGTACAGACTGGGAAAACATTTGGCTACCACTGAAGGGATACAAGAACACGATTAGAATTGACAGGGAAAGATATCTAAAACATATGGTCACTGATATAGAAACCCCTAACAAGCCCTCATCCACAGATTTCCCCATACTGGGCAATTATTCCTACAAATCCTACTTCAAAAAAAATTCCCCCCTCTTATCCGATGTTCCTCTTACCCAAAACTCCAAATTGATTTTCCAAGAGAAATCATCGATACTGATAGGAGACACCCTATTCTGCCAAAACCTGACACTAGGGATTACGAAACAAGAGGTCAGGGAGTAAGAAAATAATAAGGGAAACGAAAATAGCAATTCTCGTTCACAAATTTGGACCCTCTATTTTGATGGATCTAAATCTCAAGAAGGGTCTGGAGTAGGATGCATCCTCATCGATCCTATTGGTAAATGTCATTTCTTGTCCTATAGGCTAGAATTCGAATGTACCAACAACACTACCGAATATGAATCTCTTGTACAAGGATTAAGGAAAGACATATATTTGGATATTAAAGAACTGAAAGTTTTTGGGGACTCTGAAATCATTGTTAGACAAGTAAGAAATACTATGCATTGCAATTCTCCTCATCTGAAGAATTATCACCAGGAGGTGCATAGGTTAATAGAGCACTTTGAGGCTTTTAATATCACTATGATCCCTAGAACAAAGAATATTATTAATGACTCCTTGGCCACAACTTCTTCCAGGTTGTCGCCTTTAGAATATTATGAAGCCTCTCGATTCATTGTAGAGATGCTCTACAAACCATCAGTACCTAATAACATTTCCAATTGGAAAGTATTTGAAGGAGATGAACAAATCATAAACTTCTTAACTAACCAAGATAATTTCAACGATCTCTCTATTGATGATGAATAATTCCAAGAGCTGTCCACAGAAACTGATCCTCAGATGGGACAAACTATGGATAAATCAAAGGGTCATACGATCCCGAAAGGGATAGCTAATATAGAAAAATTATTTGATCTGAAAGAGAGATTTAGGGGACCCAAAAATGCAAATACTGGTAGCTCTTGTCCCCTTCATGAAATTCAAAATCTTGGAACCCCAGAGAGTCCAAAGAATGTGAATCTGGGCAATACTATATCTAAGGAAGAGAGGAAATCTTACCTCAAATTATTCAGACAATACCAGGATGTCTTCACATGGTCCTATAGGGATTTGAAAATGTATGATACCTGCATCATTCAACACACCATCCCTTTAAAACCGGAAGTGAAACCTTTCCAACAAAAGCTCCGAAAGTATCACCCATCCCTGGAACCTCTTATGTATCAGGAATTAAATAATATTTTGGATGCCAAGATCATTTTTCAGGTTAGGCATTCCGCTTGGGTAGTGAACCTTGTTCAGGTGAGGAACAAGTTAGGGGAGATCCACCTATGCATAGATTTTAGGAACCTCAACAGGGATTCATGAAAGGACAATTACCCAGTCCCTCTAATGGAACAACTCCTGCAGACTGTGTCTAGCTCGAAGATCTTCTCTCTACTAGACAGTTTCTCAGTTTATAACCAAGCCCTTGTTTCAGAGGAAGATCATTTAAAAACCACTTTTCGAACCAAATGGGGAACCTTCGCTTACAATCGCATGCCTTTCGGGTTAATTAACATAGGAGCAAACTTCCAAAGATCCATGGACATAGATTTCTGAGGACTAATAAATAAATTTGTGGTAGTGTATCTAGATGATGTGACAGTGTATTCAAAGAATAGAGAAGAGCACATCAAACACTTAAATCATATTTTCGAGAGGTGTAGGAAATACGATATATCCTTAAAACCTAAGAAAATTATCTTCGGTGTAAAGGAAGGTAAGTTTTTAGGTCACATTATATCTCAATCAGGGATTCGCATAGACTCAGAAAGGATTAAATCCATAGCTCAACTTCCATTACCCCATAAAAATAAATCTATGCAGTCCATTTTTGGGAAAAACAATTTTGTGAGGAATTTCACTCCCGACTTCGCAGAAATCATCAAACCCTTACAAAAGATGATTCACAAAGATGTCTAATTTAAGTGGGATGATGAGCGAAAAGAAGCCTTCAACAATATCAATGTTTCCATTTCCCAGGTCCTGGTGTTGCGAAGTCCCGATTTAAATAGAGACTTTTTCCTTTATACTTTCATCTTCGATCAATCACTAGCTGTAGTCTTGAATTAAAAGGATGATGAAAACAACAAATCCCCAGTGTCATTTATGAGTACTAATCTTCAAGGAGTTGAGCTCAATTATCCTGCTGTAGACAAACATGCCTATGCATTTTGTTGGCACAAGGGTAGACCCAGGGTTCATCTCCAAGAGCGCACCAACAAGCCCTAGCTACTGGCCCTTTCGGCAACACCTGCGAAGAAGATGCAGTCTCACCTGAAGCAACTATGAGGGGGTTGCAGGACAGAGATGTCTACAACCAGGGGAATATCAAGTGGTTCTTGTTACAACAACAACATAACATGCATCTACCATTAAACTAGCTAGATCTATCCCTCACAGCTATAGATATGATCTAATATAGTAATGCAGATAACAATATAACAACATTAGAGCTCAAAGAATAAATCACACACACAACAACAGAGGTACGTGGTTCACCCTCTCTCTAGGGCTATGTCCACAGAACTGTGCTTATGATATATTAAGATAAATCTTATAGTCATGATCTGCACTCTTGGCCAGCATCTCCTTTCTTATTCCTCTCTCCTCCTGTGCACCTAGCTGCAGGACTTGATCTTTGCACCCAGCTGAAGATCTTACAATACCAGAAGGCTCTCTCTCTCAGCACTTCTCTCACCCTCAATACAATATTCTCCTGATGAACAATACTTGACTATAAGGCTCAACCATAGTACCGACCCGACCTAGGTCCTCTCGACCTCTATTTATACATTACAATCCCTCACTGGCAGCCTTAGGTCGAAACCTAGGAGTCAAAACCCTAATTACAAAAACCCTAGGTGTCTACAACCCTAGGTCAATTTGACTCATTCTTTCCGGGCTTCTCTAGCCTGTCTTTCCTTCTCCATATCGCGGTGCTCCAAGTCATCTAATGTTGGCATTTTCCACTTCCTGATTCATCCTCGGTCCATCCTTATTTTTGATTTTTCATCCTCGATCTCCTCATTCGACAGCCTTCTTTTCCGCACTTCTCTCCATATTCTATGTTCTTTTGCTCACTTCGACCCAGTGACATCCACTATGTCTCCCACGAAGCTCGCTTTTTACCTTTTCTTCCTCATTCTTAGCTTCCTTCCATAACCCATGGCCAATAGGCCCCCAACACTCACATGTGACTCATCTCGAGGCACTTGAGATCCAATCCTCTTGTTTTACTTCGACTTTCGACTGCACAGTGCAGCCCTTGCTTTCTTCTTTATGCCTCCTTTCCATCCTTGTCCAGACTGTCTTTTATGTGTCTGGTACCCAGTTTCAACTGCACCTAGTACCTGGACCCTTGTCTTCTTGATTCTACTAAGAGTTGCGAGGTGAATGGTTTTCATAGTACAACTTCATCCGACTCCCATTAACCAACCCTTCCTTCCAATCTCCTTTCAATGTCTTCAGTTGTGCATCTCCTCCTTCTATAACATAGGCAATCTCATATGGTCTGAGCCAATGCGTTATGAACTTCCCAGGGTGTTTGATAAACTTACTGTCATATAGTAGGACTAAATCACCTTGCCCGAATATCTTCTTCTTTATGTGTCTGTCATGATAGGCCTTTTCTCGTTCCTTCTGAATTTGTTGATGGAAGCCTGCAATGAATATATCTTCTTCTTGTTCGACCAACTGTGCTAGCCTCTCATGAATGGCACCAGTATCATCCATGTCTATAAATGCAGTAATTCTTAAGCTTGGTACCAAGTACTCCATTGGGACAACAACTTCAAGACCATAAACCAACTTAAAAGGGGTCTGCATTGTTAATTTATTGCAAGTGGTTCTATAAGCCCAGAGTATTGTTGGTACTCTTAAATCCCAGTCATCCCTATTCACACTGCAAATCTTTGTCAATTATATCTCCAAGATCTTGTTGAATGCTTCAACCATTCTGTTTTCTTGTGGATGATAAGGTGTACTCTTCTGATGGTGGACTGCAATTTCTTCAGTCAGGGCTTCAACTATTTTATTGATGAAGTGTGTACCTCGATCACTCATAAGGACCTTAGGACATCCAAACTTGGTTATTATTTCATCAAATATAAACCGCGTAGTTGTAGCTACACTACAGTCCTTGACTACTTCGGCCCATCTAGTCAGGTATTATGTCGCAGTGATAATATATCTTGCTCCTGTGCACTTTCTTGGTGGGTTTATAGGTCCTACGAAGTCAATGGCCCATTTTTCAAATGCTTGTAGGGTCATTTGCGGTGCTAATGGAATTTCATCTCTTCGGGATGGTTTTCCAACTCGTTGGCATACATTGCATGCTCTGGTATATTCTTTAGCATCTCTGTGTAACGTAGGCCACCAAAGGCCATCTCGCAGAACCTTCTGCGCAATTGCTTTTCCTTCATAATGTCCTCCTGCAATGCCTTCATGAGCTTCTTTGAGGATCATAGGGCGTTCTTCCTCCATCAAACATCTTCTTAGGATCTCATCAGGTCCCATTTTATATAGTTGACCAGCTATTAGCAAAAAATCTGCAGCGCGCACCACTAGTTGTTTCTTCTGCAGAATTGTGTATTATGTTGGAGCTATTCCTATTGACAGGAACTGGAATATGTCTGCGAAGTGGTCATCAATATTTATAATGGTGAGTAGTTGGGCATCCGATAGTGTGTCATATAGACTGGTAGGCTCTTCACCATGCTCCAACCTTGACAGGTGGTCTAGGCCCTTATTCCTTCTTCCTGGCTTAAATATGATCTCAAAATCATATTCTTGAAACAGGAGAAGCCATCTGCATATTCTCCCCCCCCAACACTGACTTGTTTACTAGTTATTTCAGCGTGGAGTGATCAGTAAAAATTTTAAAGTGTCCTCCCAACAAGTAGTGGTAGAATTTATGTAATGCATACACCATAGCTAGTCCCTCTCTCTCTGTAGTAGTGTAATTGATTTCAGCTATGGAGACATTTCTGCTGGAAAATTCTAATGGATGATCAATGTCCCCTTCTCCAGGTTGTGCCAGTATTTCTCTTAATGCAATAGAATATGAATCCACATGCACATGAAATGCCTTGCTTCAGTTGGGAAAGACTAGAATAGGCGCAGTGACCATCTTTTGTTTTAGTGTGTCAAATCTCTGTTGGAATTCATCTGTCCAACCAAACTAATAGTCTTCATTTAATAACCTCTCCATTGGTCCAGTAATCTGAGCATATCTTTTGATAAATTTCCTATAATAGCCAGTATGTCCTTGCATAGTGTGCAGTTGTTTGACTGATGTAGGTGGTGGTAAATAAACTATAATTGTGATTTTGGATGGATCCACCAACAATCCTTGCTTGCATACAATATGACCTAATAATACTCCAAATGGTGAAAAGAAGATGCACTTCTTCAAATTCAAAGAAATTTGACATTGCTTGCATTTATCCAACATTACCCTTAGACATTCAATATGATTTTTCAACAAACTAAAAATAGTCAAGTCATAAAAGTATGCTTCTAAAACTTTATGTAAAAATTCTTTGAATGCTTCAACCACCACCATGGAAAACATGGTTGGGGCATTCTTTAGCCCAAATGGAATTACTGTATATTGGTAGGATCCCCACTCTGTGGAAAATGTAGTCTTATGAAGGTCCTCCTTGGCGATGCAGATCTGAAGGTATCCTGAAAACCCATTTTTAAAAGAATATACTTCTTGGCCTCCCACGTTATCCAGCACTTCATCCGTAAAAGGTGTAGGGAAAGGATCATGTAGACAAGAATCATTCAAATTCCTGAGATCTACACAAATCCTGATAACACCTGTCTTCTTATCTTGCACTACCATGGGGCTAATCCACTCCGACTCTTCGACAGGTTCAATAATCCCTGCTTCCAACATTCTGTCAAGCTCAATCTTCACTTTTTCCTTATACTTCGGGTTCAATATGTAGGGTCTTTGCTTGACTGGCTTTGTGTCTAGTTTCAAAGGTATTCTCATTTATCCCATAGGTCCTTTGATTCTCTTCATATCAGTGAACTTGGTCGGGAACAAGTCTTGATACTCATGCAATAATTCTATGATTTTGTCAATGGTAGTAACATCCCAGTAATCTTCGACATTGGCAAGATTTGGTGTTTCCTCTGTCTTGATATTGACTTTATTTATTTTTATCGGTTGTCCAATGAATGGAAGTTCAACTCCTGGTACTTACACATCTCTCTAACCTTCTGTTTCTGTGATATTCACCTTCCTTGGGTCATCGTCTTCGTCAACATTAATGTCGTAGAAGGTCTGCAGTTTCTGGAGGGGCGCAGTCCATTCATCCACTTCTTGCTCCAAGGGGAGCCCAAATGCCTCCTCAAATAATTTTTGTCTCATCATCTGTAGTGCTTGATCTACAGAAGGAAATTCATTGTCAAACAAAAAGGTGGTTATAAAATTATGGATCATACCTTCCCATTATGAAGTGACAAGGCATAGCTTTGCTTGAAGGTACCAATTAATCGAGGTGGTATCCAGCATATTGACGAATTTGTGTACCCATCATTCTCTAGGAATGTCACTCCAGGCCTCTTCGCAGCTTCATACATGGTCCTTTGGGCATCTTCAACCTGTGTACAGTGCTTTGCAGCTTCCTTCTTGTGCTAAGAACTGCGTTGTCATCAGAGTTCGGCATTGTGTCCAGTATGTAATATTTCTTTTATGTGTCCCCCACCATCTCGCTGGTGTGGATTTCATGGCCTCATCAATTTCTAACGGCCTTTGTTGTGTTGGTACACTTGTCTCAAATTATGACAAATTTTTTTCTAAGGGGTTCAACCCATCAAATGTAGGTAGATTACTCACTATTGTGTCAATCCAGTGAACTTCTCTAGTTAGCTTAGCACATCTTCTTGTAGATACTTCGTACATCTGGTTCTGCTAGTTTTCCTGCGCTTCTTATGAATCGAATGAACATGCGTTGTCACTTCACCAGCTCATATTTCCATCAGCTGTAGGGTTGATATAATCCTACTATCTGGCTGCTAATTTGTAGATGTTTTCCAATTCAAATGCATGGTTTTCTTCTCTAATAGGTTCTGTGTATCGTGGACCTTCATCTGGATCTAAAGGTGCAATGACCCTAAGTCCAGATTTCTCAAATGTCATGCGTCATTTCTTTAAATCAACAATAGTGGAATTGTCGAAGGCCCAATCGATTCCTAATAACGCAGGGTAAGGGCAGATATCATCAACAATTTCAATTACCTCAAAATATGCAAAGGTTCTTACCCCATCGATGTCCACTGGGACATGCTCTAATCGTCCAAATGGGCTGACAGCTTGCTGATTAGCCATGTGAAGCCTGATAGGGGAATATATCAGCTTGGGTTTTCCCATCAGTTCCCAAGTTTGCTTCATCATGACATTGACTTTTGACCCTAAGTCGAGGACCACATAGTCTATCTCATACTCTCCTATCTGAGCATTCAAGTGTAGTTCTTTATTTGTCCTTCTCCTTCTTCCAATTTGGTGCATTGATCTATTTAGTAAGGGGTCTATTTTTCCTAGTTCATACTGCTTGATGAGATCTTGTAATTCTTGGACAACACCTTTATATTGAATCAACTTAACACAAGTGTGCAAGAATTCCATGAGTTTTCTTACCTCTTTCCCTTCTGTTGGTGATGAAAATGGATCAAACGCCTGAGGCATGCCATATTCTTTGATTTATGGTTGTCTCTTTGATGAAGATCCTTGATCTCCTTTGAACTCTTTTCTTGCCTCCTTGAATACCTGTCTTTCTTTCTTAGCATCGAACATTGGGGTCTTTTCTGTAGCTTTCCTGACTCCATGGTTGTTTTTAGTCCTTCCTTGGGCTAGTCTATCTTCCCCTGTAGCAGCACCTCCTTGAGTAATAACAACGACTCTAGGGCCTGCTCTGTGAGGTTCATCATATATCAGTTGTAGTTGTGGGTTCTACTGGGGTCCTCATCTTTCCTGAAGTTTAGCCAACATCACATGGAATTATTCTATGACACGCTCGAAGGAATTACAGTAACTACAGGTTGTGCAGGGATTCTGACAATCACTTGCTAAATGTTCGGGATGTGTGTAGTTGTAACAGATTATTTGTCCTCAGCCTCGACCCATTCCTCTTCCTCATCCTCATCCTCTGTAGCTGTCGCGAGGAGTGAAATTTCCTCTCCCCAGAGAGTTGTACTGCGGAGTGTTTCCCTCTTGTTGTACTTCACCTTGAATATTGTATATATCTCTCTAACTTTCATGCATGAGATCATAAGCTCTAAAATCCTGATCATCATGCCCCACTGATTTACAAAATGTACAATACAAGTTTGTGGGTGTTTGGACATACTTCTGCATGTAGTAGCACTCACCTGGGCGATGCCTATTTCTACATACCTCACACCATGGTAGGTTAACTTTCTTTAAGGGGATCGGTGCTCCTGATGCCAAGTAATCATGAAATAAAGGGTAGTGTTCCTTATCATGGCCTTCATATATGCATCTTACAAAACAGATATCTTCCCTTATCTCTCTTCATATCCTCGACCTGTAAAGACAAACTAGTTAACTGGCTCATGATCTAGCTAATGCATGAGCTAGATTCTCCCATCGGTGTTGATTCAAGCTTCATGGAGATATCCAAAGCTTCTTCCTTAGATGCAATCTTATGCTACATCAAAGGGATTCTTATGTGTGGTAACAGTGCAGTGATGAACCACTCTTTGTTATGTTTGTCAGGGATCTAGAAATTTAATCGACCTGTCAGGGTCTTGAATCTCTGGTCGAAATCCCAAACAGGTTCTGCTACCTTTTGTTTAATCTCTTTTAGTTCCATAATAAATTGTGACTCTGACTTAGGTTTCTTAAAATATACAATCAGGGAATTCTTGATCTCATTCAGGGGCTTAGGCTATGCCAGTCCTTGGACAACTTTCATGTACCAGCTCAGTGTGCGGTCCCTTAGCGTAGTGTTGAACTGGGTTCTCTTGATGGCTTCATCATTGAAACCAATGTTGATCTGGGTCTTCAAATCCATCTCCTCTAAAGATAGGGAGTCTCATTTCATCTGAAATAAAG